>WNGS01164415.1:9752-23366 GCA_020271785.1 Procambarus virginalis
ATAGAACAATGGAGTCAGGCTTGATAGTTTGGTGTATGGCTACTAAAGTTCAACCCGAAGAAATGTAAGGTAATGAAAACTAGGCGGAGGAACAAGGAGGCCAAGGGTCCCTCGGATACACGAGTGTGGAGATGAAGTCCCTCACTGAAGTGAAACGGACAGAGATAAAGAGTTGATATCACACGCAAACGCTGTCTCCTGAAGCCCACTTAACACAGGAATAACATCAGCGGGCCTATGCGACTGGGCTGGCTAACATCAGAACTTGCCTTTAGTAGTAAGCCGTGGTGCAAAAGGAATCTTACAGAAACCTCTGTATACATAGGCATAAGTGAAGGCCAGTGCTCTGGAGTATGCAGCCCAGCATTGGGAGTCTACATGACCCTTGTAAAGCACGAGACGAAGCTGGAAAACAGGTTCAGTGTAGGTATGCACACCATCGGTTAGTCCTACAAGAACGAAGAGGTATGAGGTTATGAGGCGACAGGACTAGTCCACTCTGAACTGCACAGTCCGTACGTCGCCTGGACAACGCCAGCCAAGAGCCTAGGGGCTGGAATATGATCAACCACATATGCAAATGTACTCAGGGGAATTGATAGGGTGGGACATGTGATGGATTTACATTACACACATCGGTGGCACACGCACACGTAGGGACCACATGGCTGGAAGCCTGAGTACCCAAATGAAGGCCAGAGACGAGAGCTACTTCAAATAAATAAATATAAGAATAAATGACTGTTTATTCAGGTGAAAGCTGATATATACATACAACTGAGGTATGGACATTATAGGGATGCAGAATTATAGGTAGAGCCTATCTATGCAATGCCTAAAGCCACTCTGTTAGTACGAATGCGTTTACTCCGGGCAGGTACAGAAACATTAATATCTGAGGAACTACTATTCATAGGAGCATAAAGAATAAACTGTGACTGAGATCCAAATACTAGATAAAAGATAAAACAACCGAAAAAAAAGGGGGTGGAGGAAACATGACTCGATAAGCAAAGCACGCTACAAATACAAAAGGGGTTGAACAAACGAGTGTTGACTAGAAAAAAGTGTAGAACGCGACATTGGGTGTCGAACTAGTAGAGTGGTAAGGTAGTGTACAGGGAATTTATTAGGTAGTGGTTTAGTCTAGGCTAATCTGCAACTGGTGACAGAGAGGGACTACACAGTCTTTAACGTTGTTGGGAAGGTCATTCCACAGTCGGGGTCCCTTGATTTGTATAGAATTTCTAGTTTGATTAACTCGTACCCTTGGAATATCAATACTGTACTTATTTCTGGTGTTGTGCTCCATGGGGTTCTGTTACAGCTTTCAGTGAAGCTTTTGAGGTCCGGATTGGCATTACAGTTCACAGCGTTTAAAGATGAAAACTTAGAAAAAAAATTGAGAAAAACTAATTTTCAAGTGGTCAGAGTAGTTAGTAAATGTGCATGACATACTAGGAAAGGTTGATGTGGTGGGAGCTGAACTCCGCATACACAGTTTCAAATGACGATATGACAGAGCCCAATAGGCGGCTCAGGAAACTGTACACTCACAGCCTTGATTGACGGTGTTGCATGTATGGCGGGACCAAGGAGTCCAGCAGCTCAACCCCCAGCAAAACAACAACTAGGTGAGTACATGCGCGCTACCCCACATAGGCACCACTACACGACACACCCCTTGCCTTGAAGCCACACATACACCAACACAAACATTCATACGGTTATCCTCTCCCCCCTCATTTGTCCTCACTTCGGCTCGGTAGACATACTTAAGGTTTCCGTCACCCCCCCCCACAACCCAAAGACCCTTACCCTGCCGCATCACGGTGGGTGCCCCTCTCAGCATCAGTTCACTCACTCCCTCCCTGACCACATGAAGATCACCTGACGACGCGAATGACCATCATCTGGACCCTCCCTCACCCCAATTCTTCAGACTCGAGTTGGAAATCCACGCACGCAACACACACGCACATTACACCCATAAATGACACACACCTAATACACCCAACAACACCCACCCACAAAGTCAAACATACCTTTCTCCCTCTCTCCTTTTCTCTACCCCTCTCATCTCTCCCCTTCTCATCACACACAACATACATAAGGACGAAGCGATAGCTGGTCGCACGCACCCAACCGCACCCCACAAGTCACACACAACACAACACCACACAACACACCAACACCACACACACAACACGACACACACACACACACAAACACAACACACACACACCAACCACACACACACACACTGCCATGTATGAATATGTTGCTTGTTTGGAGTATTAATGAGGACGGGCCGATACTCTAGATATGAAGATGTAATCAAAAATAGTTGGCAAGTAAATCGGCCCCCGGCCCCCCAAGGAACATAGGTTTTCCTGGTTAATGCATCGCATTGGTTGCTAGGACTACAAGGATCCTGCTTGTCTAGGTATACAAAGTCATCTACACCACCACACTTTTTTTCCTTCAAACAGGATTCATGGATACACCTCAAAAAACTAACTTATTTATTTAACTCTCTTAACAACCCCCCATGTATACATTACTATCATATACGAAACACTTTACCACACTACCCTTACGATCCGGTAAAAGCCTTGGTTCCGACTAGTAGGCCAGGACAACCAGGTTTTACCCACTACCACACCAAAACTAGGGGACCAACAGTTCTGACTTGCAATAGGGCAACTAGCAAAGGCTATACGGGTAGCCTGTGGGGGCCAGCGTGCACATCACAGTGGCTTTCAGCTACACACTAGACACCACTACACGACACCCCTAGAACAATCTTAGTGGAAATAATAAACATACTAGTTCACGGGCTACACAAAGCTACTTACACAACGTTATGCCAGAGACCGGGTACTACGATATACAATACGTTAGCCTTGTAGAGAAATCCGAGGGATAGCGGTAAGGAGAGAGGAAGTAGAGAGTAGAGAGATGGATGAGGGAGAGAGAAGAGTAGAAGGAGAAGATGACGAGCTGAGAGAGGCAGATGGACGGAGAGAGAGCAGAGAGAGATGGAGTGGAAGCAGAGGAGACAAGACCGGACAGAGCAGTATGAGCAGGCACGATAGGAGAGAGCAGAGGAGAGCCGATTCGAGGCGAGAGCGGCGATTCTAGTGAGAGAGTATCGCATGAGAGAGGAGCGATGAGCCTCGCGCGTCCTCGCACAGCTGCGCGCTCAGGCAGTGGCGCGTCGTCGTCCGCGCTGCGCGCGCGCCCGCCGCGCCTGCTGCGCTCTCTGGAGGTAGATAGAGAGAGAGTAGCGAGTAGAGAGAGAAGAGAGAGAGCGCTCCCTCCTCTCTCGCTCGTCGCCAGCCGCTCTCTAGCTCGCTCTGCTCTACTCTCTCTCTCGCGCTACGCGCGCCTCTCTGCTCTCTCGCTCTTAGCATTAGTCGCTCTTCTCTCTCTCTATCCCCCGCCGCAGCATTAGAGGACGAGAAGGTAAGGGTAACAGACCCACGAGGGGGGAATGTGAACCCCAACCACATCAGCCAGGACCAGAGCGAGCGACCCAGTCTCCTCCTGCCTCCCACTCTACTTCCTGCCGGACGGATATTCAGCTGATCTTACAGCAGCCATCAACCCAAGTTTACTCAGACATTCATTACTAGTTTAATCATTCTAAGAATAGCTGATAATTAGTTCAAAGTTGATATTTGATAATCAACAAGCACAGACTCTTAATGCTCTGTGAGGAAACAAGATTCGTCTTACGTCTGGCAAGGAAGATAGGAACTAAAGTGCATCAGCAGTCCTATCAATTAGTGTAAAGTAATTATTTAGAGCTCAATTTGACCTCTAGTTTCCAACTAAGGGAACCCAGGGATGTAAGCGCACATACACACACACATGAACATACACACATGCATGCACACACACACACACACACACACCACACACCACACACACACACACACACCACACACACACACACACAACACACACACACACACACACACACAACACACACACACACACACACACACACACACGCACACACACACTCACTTTATATTGCGTTATACGACAAAGAGTACTGGGAAGACGGGACACCACGAGCGTAGCTCTCATCCTGTAACTACACTTGGGTAATTACACTTGGGTAATTACACACACACACACACACACAACACATTGGATTAGAGAACTGGATTTGGAAACAAACATGGCAGGGAGCAGACGTAACACAGAGGGAGGAGGAGGACAAGATGTCTCGCTTGATGAGGCACTCTTTCTAATGTTGAGAGAAATTAGGGTGGAACTACAGGTAATGGGGGATATGGTACCCAACCTGCAGGATGAACTGATTGAGGCAAGGGAGGAGATTAAAAGCCTGAAAGAGAATCCCCAATATCAGATACGATCCAGCCCTCAGGGAGATAGTAATGTATCTATAGAAAGGAATTCTACAATACAACCCTCATTTGTAGACATACTTAGAAGGACCCCGGAAGTTGTCTCTGCAGTACAGGAAATTGCCATGAAAGTTGCTACTTCTCAGGAAGTAGCAAGATGCACTAGCCGACTGATAGAGAGGAAAATAACAGTAGCCGTAGTAGGTATTAGGGAACAAATAGGGGCCACTCTAAGGGTGAGGAGAGATATGGACAAAGCCACAGTCAAAGGAGGGGGAAGAACTGAATATAAAAAAGGTTTTCAGGCTTGGCCAGAACAACAAGGACAAAGATTGATTGATAAAAGTGGTTTTCAAAAGCGAGGACATAAAAGAGGATATTTTAGCAAAGAAGAGCTGCCTACTGAATGTACTGAAGTTCAAAAAGGTATTCCTGCAGAGGGATATAACCAGGGAGGAGAGACGGAGGGCAGCATAAGCAAGGAAAGTGCACAAGGAGAGGGAAAGGAATCAGGGAACCAGAACCCTATGATCCCAGAAGTGGGGAACCCTCCACAGGCAATTCAACAGCCCCAGTGGGAGGAGAATCACACCTATCTCCCACCCAATAGAAGCCCTACTAGCCCCAGCCCCCAACACTCCTCCACCACCCTAAGCTCTCCCTTCTCTCCCACCCCCCTTATCCCCTCCCTCCTCTGCCACCACCCTGCCACTGGCACTATGATATGGCATTAGATGCTATGGAAGACAAACAAAACACTGATGTAATTTACACAGATTTCGCAAAAGCTTTTGATAAATGTGACCTTGGTGTTATTGCACATAAAATGCGTTCAAAAGGAATTACTGGAAAAATAGGCAGATGGATCTACAATTTCCTGACTAACAGAACCCAAAGTGTAATAGTCAACAAAATAAAATCCAGCCCATCAACCGTGAAGAGCTCAGTCCCCCAGGGTACTGTGCTTGCTCCAGTATTTTTCTCATCCTCGTATCGGACATTGACAAGAACACAACCTATAGCACTGTATCATCCTTTGCAGATGACACTAGGATTTTCATAAGAGTAGGCAACATAGAAGACACGGCAAACCTCCAATCAGATGTAGATCAGGTCTTTCTATGGGCTACAGAAAATAATATGGTGTTTAACGAAGATAAGTTCCAGCTCATGCGCTATGGAAAAAATGAAAATATAAAAACGGAAACCAAGTACAAAACTCAGGCAAATCATAACATAGAACGAAAAGGCAATGTAATGGATCTGGGTGTACTCATGTCGGAAGACCTTACCTTTAAAGAACACAATAAAGTAGCCGTCACAACTGCAAGAAAAATGACAGGTTGGATAACAAGAACTTTTCACACTAGAGATGCTATACCGATGATGATACTTTTCAAAACGCTTGTGCTCTCTAGGATGGAGTACTGCTGCACAATGACAGCCCCCTTTCAAAGTTGGAGAAATTGCTGGCCTTGAGAGCGTGCAGAGGTCCTTTACTGCTAGAATCCACTCAGTAAAACATCTAAACTATTGGGACCGACTAAGGGAGCATTTTTCAAAAAATCCGAAGAAAAATGGAATATTTACGAAAAATTACGAAAAATACTACAACGTTGTGGCAACACTGTGCTGCAAACCGTTTTATGTTATCTTGATAAATAACGTAATTAGAGTCATATTTCCTGCTGCAAGTTTCCCCAATCCGGTCCTCGCGGCCTGGGTGCGCCGTGCGGTATTGTGTCTTACGTTGTAGAAGTCTAATATTTCGTAATAGCGTGGAAAATAGCGTTATATGCATGAAACTAATATAAACTCACTTATTGGCAACTGTCTCGTGTGAGGGGGATGTGTGGATAGGAGGCTCAGTCACTCTGTGTGTCCCTGAGGGAGTGGGTGTATCGTTGACGCGCTCTCCCAGAGCAGCGCTCCCAAAATAGTTATTTGGGCTATTTGTACTGCAATATGACGTACCAAACGAACAAGAGGAAAGCGCTGAAGGCTAGATGCATGCGAGCTCTCCGTAGAAGGTACTAGCTGGCCGCAATGCGTAGATCACGCACTGTGAGGAGTGTGGTGGCGTCTCCGCCAGCAGTGTGAGGGAGCTTCTCGCAGCTCGCGCGCCCCTCCCCCCACAATCCCACCTTCTGCTGCCTCACTTCTTGCACCAGCTACTCCTCATGCTGGACATACGGGACTGGTACTTTAGTAAGAAGGACAAGGAGATGAAGAAACCAACGAGACGCACCACCAAACCAAGCAAGGCCCCTGAGGGAGCTGACCCCGGGTATGGGGCAGGGCCCTACTATAGTGCCACTGCAGTGCCACCTTCAGGACCCATATTTCTGACCAATTATATTAGGTTAGTATCTTTTAGTGTTATATTGTGGTATTACTTCATAAATATTTGTACATATATAACTGGTGGCAAATATTTAATTAATTTTTATTATTTTTTTTTTTTTTTTTTTAATAATTTTTTTTTTTTTATTAATCAGGCGATCTTCATGGAACTTGCACACCATATTGAACCCATGCCTATCTACAAGGCTGCAAATTTTGAATGTTATTGGTCGGCATCAACCTCACCCAAAGGTAGGTGAACTTTGACCTTCGTTTGTGGAGGTAAGTATTTTACAACTATATCTCACTTCACAGCCTTTATTTATTATTCAATTTACATGAAACTTGCACAGTATATGTAGAGTTTATGCCTCTAAAAAATGATATAGCGTTTCTTATCTATGTAGATTTATTTATTTTATAAATATTGGTATACATCATTTTGTTGCATACTTTTTTGGGAAATTTTAAAAATCTGTATTATTGCACCAAATACATCTGGGATAAAAATCCTTTATCAAATATCTTTATTATATAGTAAGGTCATAGCTAAGTGTCATAAAAATGATTTTGGTTCACAATTGTGGGCTGTGAAATTATTTGAATATTGTTGAAAAAATTTCTAATTTTTTTTTTTTTTTTCTCCCTCTCTATTTAGGCTGAGATGCTGAAACTTGGCCCAGTTGCAGCATCTTTCACATGTATCAGGATAATAAATTTTGAATGCCCTACAACAACTTTTATATTTACAAAGTAATGTTCCCTTTTTTAAAGAGCCTAAATCTGTACTCCCTTGAGCACAGGCGGGAGAGATACATAATAATTTACACGTGGAAAATATTAGAGGGACTGGTCCCAAACCTGCACACAGAAATAACATCACATGAGACCAGAAGACATGGCAGGATGTGCAGAATACCCCCGTTGAAAAGCAGAGGTGCAACAGGTACTCTAAGAGAGAACTCTATCAACATCAGAGGCCCAAGACCGTTCAACACGCTTCAACTACACATAAGGGCATAACTGGCAAACCCCTCACAGTGTTCAAGAGAGAACTGGATAAGCACCTCCAAAGGATACCTGATCAACCAGGCTGTGACTCATACGTCAGCATGCGAGCAGCTGCATCAAACAGCCTGGTTGATCAGTCCAGCAACCAGGAGGCCTGGTTGATCAGTCCAGCAACCAGGAGGCCTGGTTGATCAGTCCAGCAACCAGGAGGCCTGGTTGATCAGTCCAGCAACCAGGAGGCCTGGTTGATCAGTCCAGCAACCAGGAGGCCTGGTCGACGACCGGGCCGCAGGGACGCTAAGCCCGGAAGCACCTCAAGGTAACCTCATGGTAAGGTAGCCCTAAGCCCTCCCTTCTCCTCTCCCCCCGAAGCCTTCTTTCCACCCCCTCTCCCTCAACCCCTCCTTTCTCCCCCACCCTCCAAGCCCTCCTTTCTCCCCAGCCTCCCAAGCTTCCCCCCCCCCTCTTCTCCCCATCCCCCAAGACCTCCCTTCTCCTCCACCCCTCCACTTTGCCCCTACCCTCTCCAAACCAGATCCTCCCAGCCCCCCACAACCCAGGTCCCCCCTCACTCTCAGCTCCCCTCACGAACCAGGGCCCCCCCCCCCATCCTCCTCCGCATCCCAGACCCCTCCATGTTTACCTACTCTAGTGGAATCAACAGAAACTGTGGATGGACAGAAAAGAGTCAGCTTCAAAGTGATGTACACGGACATAGATGAAATTACAAGCAAGGTGAGTGAACTTAGGGGAAAGAGCACAAGAAGTAAACCCAGATATAATTGGAATCACAGAAACAAAACTCTCAGGAATCATAACAAATGCGGTGTTCCCCCAGGATTAACTGTAATAAGGAAAGGGTAGGGAAGGAGGTGGAGTGGCCCTACTCATGAGAATGGAATGGAGTTTCAAGGAGATGGTTATACCTGGCGTTATAACTACTAACAGGCACCATGACGATGGGGGACCAGAGTAGTATAGCAGTGTTATATAACCACACACTAGAAGTTGAAGGGACGACGACGTTTCGGTCCGTCCTGGACCATTCTCAAGTCGCTTGTGATGAGAGAGGTAGAGAACGGGTAATAAATAGGCAAGAGAGAGGTGAGGAGGAAAGTAAGGTGTAGAGAATAGTAGTAATAATGAGAACTGCAGAAGGCCTATTGGCCCATACGAGGCAGCTCCCATTATAACCACCGAAGGAAAAGTAATAGGAATAAGAAGAGGATAGCAAGGGAGCGTAGGAGAAGAGAGAAAGAAAAGGAAAGAGAAAGAAAGATAAATGGAAGGGTAAGCTTATGTTAAGTCACGTTTGTTAGAAAGATTAGAGCATTTGAGTATGTACTGTGAAAGGGAAGAGTCCACAGCAACAAAGCCAGGACTCATGTTCATGTTGGGTACTTGGTGTATAAGAGCCGATTCTACAAGACGGCGTCTGTGAAGAGTAGAGGCAGGAAAGATTATTTTGGAGGAAGACCAATCAATGGGATGATTAGAATCCCTCACATGGCAGAAGAGAGCATTGTTAGTGTCTGCAGACTTAACACTTCTCTTGTGTTCTTTAAGTCTGTCATTCAGTGTACGGCCAGTTTCGCCAAAGTATTGGAGAGGACAAGATGAACAGGAAATAGAGTAGACACCAGCAGCATTGAAGCAGGAGGAGCAGTGTGAACTAGATTGCTACGAAGTGTGTTAGTTTGTCGAAAGGCGAGTTTAATGTCAAGAGGACGAAAGGTATTGGTAAAAGTTTTGAGTTCAGATATGAAGGGAAGGCATAGTACAGTGCTACTACTGTTGGAAGCAGGTTTAGGATGAAAGAAATTTCGTTTAGCTTGAGAGTAGGCAGAGTTGATGAAATGCAAAGGATAACCAAGGCGAGAGAATGATTTGTAGATAAAGGAAATTTCAGAATCAAGAAACTGAGGGTCGCTGATGCGTAGAGCGCGGAGGAAGAGAGAGACGAGGACATTTTTCTTAACAGAAGGAGGATGGTAGGAAAAGAAGTGAATGTACATGCCACTATGCATGGGTTTACGGTAGACAGAGAAAGAGAACCCAGACACAGAGCTGTGAACATGAACATCAAGAAAAGGAAGGAGGGAATTAGATTCCCACTCAACTTTGAAATGGATAGAAGGAGCCAGATTGTTAAGAGAGGCGAGGAAAGGCTGGAAAAGATTAAGGTCATGAGGCCATAAAGCAAAAATGTCATCAACATAGCGAAGCCAGAGAGAGGGACGAGTATCAATAGAAGGAAGAAGAACAGTTTCGAAGTATTCCATGTAGAAATTAGCAAGAACAGGGGAGAGAGGGGAACCCATAGCGACACCGAAAGTTTGAGTGTAATATTTACCGTTAAAAGAGAAAGAATTAGATCAACACAGAGTCTAATGAGATCGAGGAAAACGTCAGGGAAGAGGAGAGGAAGAAGGCCCTCTGACGCCTTCCGTCTAAGGAAAGAGAGAACGTCATCTAGCGGAACATTGTAAACAGAGAGTCAACATCAAGACTAAGCATCTTACAAGAGGGTTGCAGGCGCAGTCTTTCTATGAAGTCCTGAGAGTGACGAAGGTGGGCAGGGGAAAAAGTGCCAAGGTAAGGCGTCAGGGTTTTAGCGAGCCAGGAGGCAAGAGAATAGCTGACAGAGCCCCGTGAAGAAATGATAGGACGAAGAGGAACACCAGGTTTATGAGTCTTAGGAAGACCATAGAAATAAGGAAGAGAAGGGCAGATGACACGGAAACGTTTAATGAGATCAAAGTCAGGAGGGCAAAGACTAGAGAGCTGTCTTAGTTTGCGGTTAAAGGAAGTTTTGAGGCGATCCAAAGGGTTAGAAGTCAGAGGAGCATAAGTGCGAGAGTCAGAGAGCAAGACATCTGCTTTCCGGAGGTAGTCCTCACGGTCAAGGACAACCACCGAATTGCCTTTGTCAGAAGGAAGGATAAGAATAGAGTTGTTAGATTTTAGGGAGGCAAGGGCAAGCTGGAAACGACGAGGAAGGTGGTGATTTTTAGAAAACAAGCTGTCAAGAACGGGGATGAGGGCCCCTCTAAAGGCAGACAGGTCCGAAAGAGTACTAGAGTTAGAATTGACAAACCTGTCAAAGGAACTAATGAGATCAATGCCACAGCGTGGGCAGGGGAAGTAGCAAAAGACAGACCAAGACCAAGGAGTTCTGCTGGTGCTTAGAAAGAGAGTAGGACGAAAGGTTGGTAACACAGTCAGAGAGAGAGTATTTGGCCCAAGGACTGTTGGAGATCAGGCGTTGAAGTTTGTTGTGTAGTGTGGAGGAGTGATGGGAAGAGGGACGTGAGCAGTGTCAAATGCAATTGGAAAGATGATATTGCATAGATCACTGGGAAGAGAAGAGGACAGAAAGCGTTGCTGTTGACGAACAGCAAGAAAGGCCTCGTCAACTTGCAGGGAGGTGGCATGAATAAGTTCTTGAAGAAGAAGGCGGGCATGTTCAGAACGGAGATCCGAAGTGTTGAACTGGAGAAAGTGAGATAAGGAAAGAGGGAGAACTTGCTTTTTTTTTCCAATTGCATTGACACTGCTCACGTCTCCTCTTCCATCACTCCTCCACACTACACACAAACTTCAACGCCTGATCTCCAACAGTCCTTGGGCCAAATACTCTCTCTCTGACTGTGTTACCAACCTTTCGTCCTACTCTCTTTCTAAGCACCAGCAGGAACTCCTTGGTCTTGGTCTGTCTTTGCTACTTCCCTGGCCCACGCTGTGGCATTGATCTCATTAGTTCCTTTGACAGGTTTGTCAATTCTAACTCTAGTACTCTTTCGGACCTGTCTGCCTTTAGAGGGGCCCTCATCCCCGTTCTTGACAGCTTGTTTTCTAAAAATCACCACCTTCCTCGTCGTTTCCAGCTTGCCCTTGCCTCCCTAAAATCTAACAACTCTATTCTTATCCTTCCTTCGACAAAGGCAATTCGGTGGTTGTCCTTGACCGTGAGGACTACCTCCGGAAAGCAGATGTCTTGCTCTCTGACTCTCGCACTTATGCTCCTCTGACTTCTAACCCTTTGGATCGCCTCAAAACTTCCTTTAACCGCAAACTAAGACAGCTCTCTAGTCTTTGCCCTCCTGACTTTGATCTCATTAAACGTTTCCGTGTCATCTGCCCTTCTCTTCCTTATTTCTATGGTCTTCCTAAGACTCATAACCTGGTGTTCCTCTTCGTCCTATCATTTCTTCACGGGGCTCTGTCAGCTATTCTCTTGCCTCCTGGCTCGCTAAAACCCTGACGCCTTACCTTGGCACTTTTTCCCTGCCCACCTTCGTCACTCTCAGGACTTCATAGAAAGACTGCGCCTGCCTGCAACCTCTTGTAAGATGCTTAGTCTTGATGTTGACTCTCTGTTTACAAATGTTCCGCTAGATGACGTTCTCTCTTTCCTTAGACGGAAGGCGTCAGAGGGCCTCTTCCTCTCCCTCTTCCCACTGACGTTTTCCTCGATCTCATTAGACTCTGTGTTGAATCTAATTCTTTCTCTTTAACGGTAAATATTACACTCAAACTTTCGGTGTCGCTATGGGTTCCCTCTCTCCCCTGTTCTTGCTAATTTCTACATGGAATACTTCGAAACTGTTCTTCTTCCTTCTATTGATACTCGTCCCTCTCTCTGGCTTCGCTATGTTGATGACATTTTTGCTTTATGGCCTCATGACCTTAATCTTTTCCAGCCTTTCCTCGCCTCTCTTAACAATCTGGCTCCTTCTATCCATTTCAAAGTTGAGTGGGAATCTAATTCCCTCCTTCCTTTTCTTGATGTTCATGTTCACAGCTCTGTGTCTGGGTTCTCTTTCTCTGTCTACCGTAAACCCATGCATAGTGGCATGTACATTCACTTCTTTTCCTACCATCCTCCTTCTGTTAAGAAAATGTCCTCGTCTCTCTCTTCCTCCGCGCTCTACGCATCAGCGACCCTCAGTTTCTTGATTCTGAAATTTCCTTTATCTACAAATCATTCTCTCGCCTTGGTTATCCTTTGCATTTCATCAACTCTGCCTACTCTCAAGCTAAACGAAATTTCTTTCATCCTAAACCTGCTTCCAACAGTAGTAGCACTGTACTATGCTTCCCTTCATATCTGAACTCAAAACTTTTACCAATACCTTTCGTCCTCTTGACATTAAACTCGCCTTTCGACAAACTAACACACTTCGTAGCAATCTAGTTCACACTGCTCCTCCTGCTTCAAATGCTGCTGGTGTCTACTCTATTTCCTGTTCATCTTGTCCTCTCCAATACTTTGGCGAAACTGCCGTACACTGAATGACAGACTTAAAGAACACAAGAGAAGTGTTAAGTCTGCAGACACTAACAATGCTCTCTTCTGCCATGTGAGGGATTCTAATCATCCCATTGATTGGTCTTCCTCCAAAATAATCTTTCCTGCCTCTACTCTTCACAGACGCCGTCTTGTAGAATCGGCTCTTATACACCAAGTACCCAACATGAACATGAGTCCTGGCTTTGTTGCTGTGGACTCTTCCCTTTCACAGTACATACTCAAATGCTCTAATCTTTCTAACAAACGTGACTTAACATAAGCTTACCCTTCCATTTATCTTTCTTCTCTTTCCTTTTCTTTCTCTCTTCTCCTACGCTCCCTTGCTATCCTCTTCTTATTCCTATACTTTTCCTTCGGTGGTTATAATGGGAGCTGCCTCGTATGGGCCAATAGGCCTTCTGCAGTTCTCATTATTACTACTATTCTCTACACCTTACTTTCCTCCTCACCTCTCTTGCCTATTTATTACCCGTTCTCTACCTCCTCATCACAAGCGACTTGAGAATGGTCCAGGACGGACCGAAACGTCGTCGTCCCTTCAACTTCTAGTGTGGGTCTGGTCAA
>WNGS01164415.1:23391-46711 GCA_020271785.1 Procambarus virginalis
TCCTGTCAACATACCAATTCCCTGTTTTGAAGGTTGGAGGGGATCATGCTTCCTCAGCTGGCGAATATTGTACTAGGAACTCCAGACCGTTACAAGTCACAGTGACCCGTAGTACAGCTGACGGTCACGCAACATGGCAGATGCCAGTGAATATGGCTCCTTCCTTGATCTTGAAATGACTAATAAGATGCACTGTATAGACGTTTGTAAGAAATTCTTTATCTGATGTATAACAATGTAAAAAGATTAAACCGTACTGTCAATTCTGCGGTAATGATTAGCAAATGATATGATCTACTTCTCGATCTTAGGATGACTCGCTATGATGTCGAGATTTTCAGACATTTAATTGATGTCTCCACATGATGGACCGAATTGATGACATTAGTTTCATACCTGTTTTCCACAGATGCCTACAGGACTCGGAGCTTTAAATCTTGCTCTGTATCTACGTGTTTACCTCAATCTCCCAATCTTTATGATACTTAATCCAAACCAACAAACTCTATCATGGTGTTCATTGCTGTCGTTATCTTTTATGTGTCTAGCCATATGTTGTATTGTGCCTACTATTTTTGTCAACTACCATTTCAAGCTGTCATTGCAATCTTTCTGAGCTACCTATGTGCTACCTAAACCTTCAAATTTCTCTCTTGTTATCTTGCTATGTACCTGTTATCATTTTTTATGAATTTTGCTAGTATTTACCTAGCTATAAAATTATGTCTTAGAGTATAGGACCTGCCCGAAAGAGCAGCTGTCGCGTACTAGTTAGGCTTTACAAAAATGTACTTACTATGCTCTGTATCCTCACAAACCCCATGTACCTTCTTGTCTATATAATAATAAATAAATAACATCAATATAAATAAATCCGGTGACATCCATGTCATGTAGATACTACCGTACCATAATTACTAACATATAATGAATATATAACTTAAGGGGGAGAGAAGCAGGTACGTCAGTACTGATAGCTACGAACTGCACTCATGTATTCTCCCCCCAGAGTTATGGTTGGAAAGTTCACCAAACATACCCCAAATATTAACCCGATAGTGCTATGAGAGGTATTTCTTGCACTAGGAATAATATATTTGCCTAATACTACTAACCAGATAGTGTATCACACCATTAATTGCATAGTGTTCTGGGTACGTAGAAACGCCACCATCTCTCCTACCTAATATGAAGTAACAACATAGTCAGCCTAATTGGGCCATTACACCCACTAAGCTAAGGTTTTTATTTTATACTGTAAATAGAGTAGTGTTGAGAATTAAATTAACTATAAGAATATAGTAATATAGTAAATTTGACCACCAAATGAGGTATAATTTATATATTAAAGACTAGGTAAACAATTTGTGATTTATGAAGGATCGAATTCAGAGTGGTTTAAGCCACATATTGCCCCCAAACTGTGTGAGATAAGTTCTAGCAAGCTGAATCAGAATATACATTCCACTAACTAATAACTAAGAACAAACTCAGAAGAAAAATAATATAATATTAAGGTTAATAAAAAAAAATAAACAAAGTATATATTTAATATTCATAAAAAGAAAAAGAAATAAAGCGTGCTAGGATTTTCCCACAACAACCACCCACCACCCTCACTCCTCCAACAACCACTCACTATCCCCAACCTCGCACCACCAACAACAACCTACCTTCCCCCCCACCCTCGTTCCACCAACAACCACCCATCATCCACCAACCACGCACCACCAACAATTAATCACTCCCATCCCCCCATCCTCACTCCACCAACAACCATCCATCCTCCCTTACCTTCGCTCCACCAACAACCACCCACCATCCACCAACCTCGCACCATCAACAACCAGCAACCACCCTTGCTCCACCAACAACCATCTACCTTCCCCCACCCTCGCACCACCAACAACCACCCACCATCCTCCACTTTCGCTCCACCAACAAACACCCACCATCCCCAACCCTCGCTCAACCAAGAACCACTCACCACCCTCGCTCCAAAATCAACCACTCACCATTCTGCACCCTCGTTCCAAAATGAACCACCAACCACTCTCACTCCACTAACAACCAAACACTATCCCCCCAACCTCGCTCCAACAACAACCATCCACTATCCAACACCCTCGCACTACTAACAAACACCCTACCACCCTCGCTCTACTAACAACCACTCACCATCCCCCACCCTTGCACCACAAACAACCACCCACCTTCTCCAAGCCTCGCTATACCAACAACCACCCACTATTCCCCACCCTCGCACCACCAACAACCACCCACCTTCCCCCACACTTGCACCACCAACAACCACCCACCTTCCCCCACCCCTCGCTCCACAAACAACCACCCACAACCCTCGCCGCACCACCACCAACCACCCACCATTCCCCACCCCTCGCTCCATCAACAAACACCCCTAACTCTCATAGTATTAGTTGGGATGACGCCGTACACGGCCCATTTTTGTTTTTTTTATGAGGACCGTGTGAGACGTCGGGAGTTCCAGGTAAATTATGAATAGGCTGTTTACGCCGTTGGGTTTCCTAATAATTTTTCAAAGTTAAATACCAAATTTTTTCAAATACCATTTTCGGATAAAGTGTTCATTAAAGTTTGTTCAGAATTCTAATGGGAGAAAATAATTTCACAGATCATAAAAAATTCAGGAGTTCTTATGGAGGAAATTCAGACTGAAAATCACTCATACGTTCCTAAAGATTTATTATGGGAGAAATTAAAACAATTTCAGAGTTTAGTTTTCATGAAAATATTTCGAAGTCATATGATCATAGAAATTTATTTACAAGTGTAAGACCGAAATTTGGAAAAAGATCTGTAAAAAACCTGCAAAAGACAGAAAATTATTCAGAGACCATTTGAAGACCGAAATTTACTGAAATTTGATAGAGATTATTTTAGACCCAAATATGACAGAGACCCTTTTAGACCAAATAATTTCAAAGACTATATAAGGCCGTAATGAGACAGAGAATTTTTTAGATCCAAATATTGGCATAGTCCAATAAAAGACCTAAATAGTCAGAATCCAGCTCAGGACCGACAATTAGTCAGTGTCTAGTTTGTGCCCAAAATTTAACAGAGTCCACCTTAAGAGTAAAATATAACAGAGGACCGAAATTAGTTTTTTTTAAATTCACGACTCTCTGATAATTAGCACTGCTGATCTACCAGATGAACAACAAGGTGAGATCTGCTGTAATGTAGCCAGTGAACTAATTAAGTCAAATATCAAAGTCAACGTTGATATCAAATCAACGTCAGGATAGATAAAAACAGTCCCCACAGCACTAAGAAAATGCTTATCAAACTTGCAAATCCGACTGCTAAGTATGACCTTACGCAATCAGCAGCTAAGCAAAAAAACTTTCCTTTATATAAAGGATTGCCTAACCAAACAGTGCAGATCCCGTCTCTACAGACTACGTCACAAACAAAACCCAGGTGTTATCAATCAGTGCTACACAAGGATTGGAAAGATCATTGTAGAGAAGGAAAGAGCAGGAAAAAGATTTGAAATAAAGTGTGACCAACAACTACTGGGCTTCTTTCATGACTGTGGCATATCTGAAAACCAGAATCGTTCCAGTGCCAATACTGAAAGTAACTGATGTGTGATTGAACTTAGCCTAACCTTATCCAAAGTGCTGCCTTTTGCTCTGCTGGTTAAATAATGCTCTCTCATCCATAAAAGTTCCTAACTAAACAGCATAGACTCCATGTACTCATGTAGGCATCTACCTCAGTATCATAATAAAATCTTACTCATGTATAATCTTACCCTGTTATCTTTAAATTTAAT
This sequence comes from Procambarus virginalis, assembly GCA_020271785.1. Taxonomy (NCBI): domain Eukaryota; kingdom Metazoa; phylum Arthropoda; class Malacostraca; order Decapoda; family Cambaridae; genus Procambarus; species Procambarus virginalis. The sequence continues at coordinate 27,215 of WNGS01164415.1, forward strand.
TGTAATTTGATTTATTTTCGTCATTTATTGGAAATAATTAACTGAGTTCATTTTTACTTTAAGTTCATACTAATTATAGGATCATAATTAAGCTATTTTATAGTTAATTATCATTAAAATTATTTTACTTTATGATTACTATTCAACTTATTATTATTATTATTTTACATTATTCTTGCCAATCTTTATTGATTCTTTTGTTTCCTTTTTTTAACTACCTTCTGTGCAATTCTTGTCTATCTACAGCAATCTTTATTGTACCTCTAATTGTTTAGTGAGAGGTTCTCTTATATGTGTATTTGTAGCTATTGTATTTTTTGCAATAGTTACTTTATATTTACAGCAGATTTAGTATTTAACTGCTCTGTAATTTCTCGTCTTATTGTACTGAATAACCAGAATATAAATTATAGTTTCATCTAACAACCAACGTGTCCTTCAGGTCTGTCTTTCCTTTCAAAAGGTTTTTAAATTTTAAATTTTTGTATTGTCTTTTTTGCAGGTTTTTTCTCGTGTTTTTTCCACCATTTTATTTTGTTAATTTTTTTATTTGTCATTTACTGTATTTTTATTTGCTATTACTGCCTTAATTCTCACAGCCCCTCACAGCACCATCATCCTCGGCGGGGGGCGCCAGATCACCATACTCCCCCACCTCCTCCCAAGGCACACCACGAAGGGGAGACACACTCCGGGCCCGCCGCGAACGCTTCGAGACAGGTCGCACCACACCACGCCCAGCAGGCCCCACTGCAGGCACGGCCACCATCTTCACATCCACACAGGCCACACCCGCACCGTCCGAAGAGTCCACAGAGGCCACATCACCCACACTGTCTACATCATCCTGGGAAACAGCCTCAGAACACCGACGCGCACGCTTCTGCAAAGGGATGGAAAGAGCAGTACAACAGTCGTCAACACACACAGACACGGCAGGCACCTCACCTTGCTGAAGCACCCCCTCCAAAACAGCAGAACCCGCGTCCCCGGGAGCCGATATCATATCCACAGGCGGGGGCGGGACATGGACCTCCACCAGGAAATCATGCACTACACACAGCTCAGGCGATGGCCCGACACCCACACACACCGGCTCAACAGCAGTCACCTGACGAGTGGCACGGGCCAGAGAACTCGCTTCAACAGGGGGAGCAGCAGACAGGCAATCAGGCGCCTCAGGCACAGCACTCACACCGTCCTCAGAACCGTCCGACCGCAACAGGGGTGGAAAATCCTCTGCACGAAGAACATGCACCCGATCAGTCGCTCCCACGTCGCACGCCGCCGCCAGATGACCCTCGTGACCACACCGGTAACAGGTGCGCGGTTGACCCCAGTACAGGCAGTGGAGCGTGTAACCCAACACGGACATCGACGACGGGACACTACACCTCAGCGACATCGTCAGGGTGCGGGAGCCGTCAAGCATACCAACACAGTACCCGGCAACGACCTTGTTCCAACGAATACTTAACACTGTCCCAAATCGTTCAAAACAGGAGGTTAAAAAGTCGTCCTGAAATTCGAAGGGGGCACCATGCACCGTCACAGACGTCAAGGTAACACTGAGATTCACCACCTTAACGGAGCCAGCAGTATCAGGGAGAGGGTAAACACGCCCCTCACAACGCTCAAGAAACGGCTGAAAGGCAGCCTGGAGGCGGAACTTGACCACAGCACGGTGGCCCTGAAGCAGCTGGATTCCCACCAGGTCAGACAGGTGCACACGCAGCACGTCCACCAGGGCGACACCAACCAATGAATGGTCCACCGGCACCGTAAATGCCAGACCAGCCGACAACGTCCTCTTCACTAGGGGGGGGCGAGAAGTCCCCATGGCTAAGTCAAATGTCACCCTGTCAGTGGCAAACCACCACCAGCAGGGCAAACAAGCAATCACCCAACGTAAACACTAGCCAGGAGCAGAGAAACCTCAGGAACGTCCGACCTGGCCGGCGGTCACCACGCCGAGCCACCTCTACAACGTGTACTTTGTTAAGGTTCTGTGTTGTGACGCTCGGCCTCCCTCCTCCAACCAATGTTTTGTTCCAACATTATTCTGGTTTTACTTCTGATTTCAATTAACAATAACAATGGAGTCAAGCTATAGTTTTGGTGTATGGCTACTAAAGTTCAACCTAAGTAAATGTAAGGTAATGAAACTAGGAGGAGGAACAAGGAGGCCAGTCACTCGATACCGAATGGGAGATGAAGTCCTTCACGAAACGGACAGAGATAAAGAGTTGATATCACGCCAAACCTGTCTCCTGAAGCCCACATTAAAAGAATAACATCAGCGGCCTATGCGAGGCTGGCTAACATCAGAACTGCTTTCAGAAACCTGTGTAAGGAATCCTTCAGAACCTTGTATACAACATAAGTAAGGCCAGTCCTGGAGTATGCAGCCCCAGCATGGAGTCCGTACCTAGTCAAGCACAAGACGAAGCTGAAAAAAGTTCAGAGGTATGCCACTAGGTTAGTCCCAGAACTAAGAGGTATGAGTTATGAGGACAGACTACATGAACTGCACCTCACGTCGCTGGAAGACAGAAGAGCTAGGGGAGATATGATCACCACATACAAAATTCTCAGGGGAATTGATAGGGTGGACATGGATGGATTATTTAACACGGTGGCACACGCACAAGGGGACACAGGTGGAAGCTGAGTACCCAAATGAGCCACAGAGACATTAAATAAATAAATATAAAATAAATATGTTTATTCAGGTAAGGTATATACATACAACTGAGGTTACATTAATGGATCGAATTATAGGTAGAGCTAGTACATACAATGCCTAAAGCCACTATTACGCAATGCGTTTCGGGCAGGAAGAACATTAATATCTAGAACTTAATATTAATAGAGCATAAAGAATAAAATGTGCTGAGAACAAATACAGATAAAGATAAAAAAAAAAAAAGGGGGGGGGAACATGACTGAAAAAGCAGCACAAATACAAAAGGTTGACAAACAGTGTTGATAAAAAAATAAACAGACATGGGTTGAACTAGTGGGGTAAGGTAGGTTACAGGGAATTTATTAGGTAGTGTTTAGTTTTAATCTTAAACTGGTTGAGAGAGGTACAGTCTTTAACATGGTTGGGGAGGTCATTCCACATTCTGGGTCCCTTGATTTGTAGAGCATTTCTAGTTTGATTAAGCCGTACTCTTGGAATATCAAAACTGTATTTATTTCTGGTGTGGTGCTCATGGGTTCTGTTACAACCAGCAATGAAGCTTTTGAGTTCAGGATTGGCATTACAGTTCAGCGTTTAAAAAAACTTAGAAAAAAAATTAGAAAAAACTTTTTCAGTGTCAGAGTAGTTAGTAAATGGAATGCACTAGGAAGTGATGTGGTGGAGGCTGACTCCATACACAGTTTCAAATGTAGATATGACAGAGCCCAGTAGGCTCAGGAATCTGTACATCAGTTGATTGACGGTTGAGAGGCGGGACCAAAGATCCAGAGCTCAACCCCCGCAAACACAACTAGGTGAGTACATGCGCGCACACACACACACATACACACACACCCCTTGCCTGACCACACATACACACAAACAAACATTCATACGTTATCCTCTCCCCCCTCTTTTCCTCACTTCCTCTGTAGCATACTTAATTTCCCCCCCCCCCACACCCAAAACCCTTCCGCACAGTGGGTGCCCCTCCATCTCCTTCACTCCCTCCCACCACCTGAACACCTGACCCGAAGTGACCATCTCTGGACCCTCCCACCCCCCAATTTCCAACTAGGTGAATACACGCACGCACACACACACATACACCCATAAATACACACACCAATAAACACACCCACCCACAAACACACATTTTCTCCCTCTCTCCTTTTCTCTACCCTTCTCCCCTTCTCATACACACACAAATAAAAGGACGCACGAACGTTCGCACGCACACACACACACACACACACACACACACACACACACACACACACACACACACACACACACACCACACACACACACACACACACACACACACACACACACACACACACACACACATGCATGTTATGAATATGTTGCTTGTTTGGAGTATTAATGAGAAGGGCCAATATCTAGAATGAAGANGTGTTTGTGGGTGGGTGTGTTTATTGGTGTGTGTATTTATGGGTGTATGTGTGTGTGTGCGTGCGTGTATTCACCTAGTTGGAAATTGGGGGGTGGGAGGGTCCAGAGATGGTCACTTCGGGTCAGGTGTTCAGGTGGTGGGAGGGAGTGAAGGAGATGGAGGGGCACCCACTGTGCGGAAGGGTTTTGGGTGTGGGGGGGGGGGAAATTAAGTATGCTACAGAGGAAGTGAGGAAAAGAGGGGGGAGAGGATAACGTATGAATGTTTGTTTGTGTGTATGTGTGGTCAGGCAAGGGGTGTGTGTGTATGTGTGTGTGTGTGCGCGCATGTACTCACCTAGTTGTGTTTGCGGGGGTTGAGCTCTGGATCTTTGGTCCCGCCTCTCAACCGTCAATCAACTGATGTACAGATTCCTGAGCCTACTGGGCTCTGTCATATCTACATTTGAAACTGTGTATGGAGTCAGCCTCCACCACATCACTTCCTAGTGCATTCCATTTACTAACTACTCTGACACTGAAAAAGTTTTTTCTAATTTTTTTTCTAAGTTTTTTTAAACGCTGAACTGTAATGCCAATCCTGAACTCAAAAGCTTCATTGCTGGTTGTAACAGAACCCATGAGCACCACACCAGAAATAAATACAGTTTTGATATTCCAAGAGTACGGCTTAATCAAACTAGAAATGCTCTACAAATCAAGGGACCCAGAATGTGGAATGACCTCCCCAACCATGTTAAAGACTGTACCTCTCTCAACCAGTTTAAGATTAAAACTAAACACTACCTAATAAATTCCCTGTAACCTACCTTACCCCACTAGTTCAACCCATGTCTGTTTATTTTTTTATCAACACTGTTTGTCAACCTTTTGTATTTGTGCTGCTTTTTCAGTCATGTTCCCCCCCCTTTTTTTTTTTTTATCTTTATCTGTATTTGTTCTCAGCACATTTTATTCTTTATGCTCTATTAATATTAAGTTCTAGATATTAATGTTCTTCCTGCCCGAAACGCATTGCGTAATAGTGGCTTTAGGCATTGTATGTACTAGCTCTACCTATAATTCGATCCATTAATGTAACCTCAGTTGTATGTATATACCTTACCTGAATAAACATATTTATTTTATATTTATTTATTTAATGTCTCTGTGGCTCATTTGGGTACTCAGCTTCCACCTGTGTCCCCTTGTGCGTGTGCCACCGTGTTAAATAATCCATCCATGTCCACCCTATCAATTCCCCTGAGAATTTTGTATGTGGTGATCATATCTCCCCTAGCTCTTCTGTCTTCCAGCGACGTGAGGTGCAGTTCATGTAGTCTGTCCTCATAACTCATACCTCTTAGTTCTGGGACTAACCTAGTGGCATACCTCTGAACTTTTTTCAGCTTCGTCTTGTGCTTGACTAGGTACGGACTCCATGCTGGGGCTGCATACTCCAGGACTGGCCTTACTTATGTTGTATACAAGGTTCTGAAGGATTCCTTACACAGGTTTCTGAAAGCAGTTCTGATGTTAGCCAGCCTCGCATAGGCCGCTGATGTTATTCTTTTAATGTGGGCTTCAGGAGACAGGTTTGGCGTGATATCAACTCTTTATCTCTGTCCGTTTCGTGAAGGACTTCATCTCCCATTCGGTATCGAGTGACTGGCCTCCTTGTTCCTCCTCCTAGTTTCATTACCTTACATTTACTTAGGTTGAACTTTAGTAGCCATTTGTCGGACCAATCCTTCAGTTTGTCTAGGTCATCTTGTAGCCTCATACTATCCTCCTCTGTCCTGATTCTCCTCATAATTTTCCCATCATCAGCAAACATCGAGAGGAACGAGTCAATTCTTTCTGGAAGATCATTTACGTATATCAGAAACAGTATAGGTCCAAGGATTGATCCCTGTGGGACTCCACTGGTGACTCCCCGCCACTCCCAGACCTCACCTCTCACGGTGACTCGCTGTGTCCTGTTGCTTAGGTACTCTGTTATCCAGTGGAGTATCTTCCCTTTCACTCCTGCCTGCATCTCCAGTTTGTGCACTAGTCTCTTATGTGGTACTGTGTCAAAAGCTTTCTGGCAGTCCAGAAATATGCAGTCTGCCCAGCCCTCTCTCTCTTGCCTGATTTTTGTTGCCTGGTCATGGAACTCAATTAATCCTGTTAGGCATGATTTGCCATCTCTGAACCCATGTTGGGTTCAGAGATTGTTGGTGTTACAAAGTTCTTTTGCTCTAGATGTTCCACTAGCTTTTTTTCACACAATCTTTTCCATCATCTTGCATGGAATGCAAGTTAGGGACACTGGCCTGTAGTTCAGTGCCTCCTGCCTATCACCCTTCTTGTATATTGGGACTACATTGGCCGTCTTCCAAATTTTTGGCAGTTCGCCTGTTACCAGTGACTTGATGTACACTATGGAGAGTGGTAGGCACAGAGCCTCTGCTCCTTCCTTAAGGATCCATGGTGAAATTCCATCTGGGCCTATAGCCTTTCTCACGTCCAAATCTAGCAGATGCTTCCTCACCTCCCCACCGGTAATCTTAAACTCCTCTAGTGGTGTCTGGGTTGGTGTTCCCTCCCTTACCTCTGGGACTTCTCCTTGCTCTGAGGTGAAGACTTCCTGGAATTTCTTATTGAGTTCCTCGCACACTTCCTTGTCGTTTATAGTGAATCTTTCTGCCCCTATCCTCAGTTTCATTACCTGTTCCTTCACTGTTGTTTTCTTCCTGATGTGGCTATGCAGCAGTTTGGGTTGAGTCTTTGCCTTGCTCGCTATGTCATTTTCATATTGCCTCTCTACGTCTCTTCTCACCCTGACGTATTCATTCCTGGCGTTCTGGTACCTTTCTCTGCTCTCTAGTGTTCTGTTGTTTCTATAGTTTCTCCATGGCCGTTTACTTAGCTGCTTTGCTAGCTTGCAACTCTGATTAACCCATGGGTTTCTCATTTCCATTTCCTTTTTTTCCTTTTGGACTGGGACGTACTTGTCTGCTGCCTCCTTACACTTCTGTGTGATGTAGTCCATCATGTCTTGAACCGTCTTACCTCTAAGCTCTGTTTCCCATGCTATTTCTGTTAGGAATTTTCTCATCTCCTCATAGTTTCCCTTCCGGAATGCCAGCCACTTGTTTTCTGGTCCCTTCCTTGAGAACATTAACCCTTCTTCGACCAGATATTCAAACAACAGTACACTGTGATCACGTACACAGTGATCACATGTGTGCGTGCGTGCGTTTGCGTTCGGCCTGTAGGCCGTTTATGGGTTTACAACCCAATGGTTTAAAAAACACTATTTTTAATGTATAAGTGCCTAAGTATGCTCTGATATATGTTCTTCGATGAGAATTACGTTTGTTTTGTTGTTAATTAGTCCATAATGAATAAGATCCAATACTGCCTCAATTTATATTAAGGAAAACATCTAAGAAATTTGGTATTGAGTTTTCGTTCAGATAGTTTCCAGTTATTATTTCCGGGTTATCATTTAAGGTAGGTGTCATTATTTTACTGTTATGTATATCGCTATTTAACATAATCTATTTATAAAACAGAACAATTTGATGGTTCATTAATATGTAAAAATGCATTGTGAAAACTACTTTATAATTAAAATCTAAATTTTGTGACAACCCCTAATATCCTGTTGAAATCCTGCCTTTGGCCTTGTTGCTTTGCACTTCTTTGTAAATAATAATATGCAATGTTTGGCACAATTTATCACTGTATTTATAAAATGTTTAGGTATTAATTCATTGTATAGATGGTTTGCTTAAATGTGTAATGTGTTATTTCAGTCTAAAATCCTTTTGCAACGTTTATATGAGATTTCAGTAACTGGCAACTACCTAATATTTAAAATAATAGTTAAAAACATTCTAATAATATATAATGTTGAGATAAATATCACACAAAGTCTGTACACAGAGAAATCACAATTGCCTGATGCATCAAATGAACAAATCCACAATGGCCGTGACGAGGATTCTAACCTGCGTCCGAGAGCATCCCAGACGCTGCCTTAATCGACTGAGCTACGTCATGGCCAAAAGGAGTTGAAACCGAAGTTCTACTGAACTTAGTGGATCCTGCAGCCTCTCCGAGGCACAAGCCAGGGTTTTATACAACTCCCCCCATGCACGCGAGTTATGTCAATAGGCCGTTCCCCCTCTTCGTCCTTACTTGATTACAAACAGAAATCACAATTGCATCACAATAACCCAACCATGTATGTACTAAACACTATACGTATCCCCTTATTCATGTCATACCTGTACCCTATATGTTAATGTACAAATACTAAAGTTAAAAAATCCCAAACAGATAATTGTGAGAGAAGTTACTGAAGCAGGAAGCTGACTCCACCAATATAACAGTGATTTTACTCTGTTCTACACCATTCTTGCAGGCCTCCAGATAGTCGCCATTACGTGGCACTCTGAGGCACAGGGCCACACCTTAATTTGAAGTAGCAAAATAGTCATCCAAATTGGGCCATTACAACCACTCAGCTAAGGCTTTTATTTTATACTGTAGATAGAGTAGTGTTGAGAATTAAATTAACTATAAGAATATAGTAGATTAGACGACCATATGTGGTATGATTTATAATTTATATATTAAAGACTAGGTAAACAATTTGTGGTTTATGAAGGATCCACTTCAGAGTGGTTTAAGCCACATACTGTCCCCCAACTGTGTGTGATAAGTTCTAGCAAGCTGAATCAGAATATACATTCCACTAACTAAGAACTAAGAACAAACTCAGAAGAAAAATGATATAATATTAAAGTTACAGTAATTAAAAATAAAATAAAATAAATATTCAATATTCATCGAAAGAAAGAGAAATAAAGCCTGCTAGGATTTTCTCACAACAACCACCTACCACCCTCACTCCTCCATCAACCATTCACTATCCCCAACCTTGCACCACCAACAACAACCCACCTTCCCCCCCACCTCGCTCCACAAGCAACCACACACCACCCACAAACCCTCACACAACCAACAATCACTCACCATCCTCACTCCACCAACAATCACCCATCATCCCTTACCCTCGCTCCACCAACAACCACCCACCATCCATCACCCTCGCACCACCAACAACAATCATCCACCCTCGCTTTACCAACAACCACCCACCATCTCCCACCCTCGCTCCACAACTAACCATCCACTATCCAACACCCCTCGCTCCACCAACAAACACCCACCACCCTTGCACCACCAACACCCACCCACCGCCTCCCACCCTCGCACCACCAACAACCACCCACCTTCCCCCAATCTTCCTCACCAATCCTGGAATATGCAGCTCCAGCCTGGAGTCCATACCTAGTTAAACACAAGACGAAGTTTGAGAAGATTCAGAGGTATGCCACCAGACTGGTCCCGGAACAGAGAGGAAGGAGTTACGAGGAAAGGCTAAGGGTGCTGAATCTCACAACCCTGGAAAACAGAAGAGTAAGGGGAGACATGATAACCACCTACAAAATTCTCAGGGGAATTGACAGGGTGGACAAAGACAAACTCTTCAGCACGGGTGGAACACGAACGAGGGGACACAGGTGGAAACTTAGTACCCAGATGAGCCACAGAGACGTTAGAAAGAATTTTTTCAGTGTCAGCGTAGTTAAGAAATGGAATGCATTAAGGAGTATTGTGGTGGAAGCAGATTCCATACACAGTTTCAAATATAGATATGATAGAGCCCAATAGGCTCAGGAATCTGTACACCCGTTGATTGACAGTTGAGAGGCGGGACCAAAGAGCCAGAGCTGAACCCCCGCAAACATAACTAGGTGAGTACTCTCGCTCCACCAACAACTAACCACTATCCCTCATCCTCGCTCCACCAAAACCCACCCACCATTCCCCACCCACGCACCACCAACAGCCCACCACCCTCGCTCCACCAGCAACCATCCACCATCTCCCACCCTCGCTCCACCAACAACCATTCGCTATCCAACACCCTTCGTCACACCAACAACCACCCAACCATCCACCACGCTCGCACTCCTAACAAACACCCCACAACCCATGCTCCACCAACAACCACCCTCCATCCCCCACTTTCACTCCACCAACAAACACCCACCATCCCTAAGCCTCGCTCCATTAAGAACCACCAACCATCCTCGCTCCACCAACAACCACCCACTAATCCCCCCCTACCCTCGCTCCACCAAAACCCACCCACCATTCCCCATCCACGCACCACCAACAGCCCACCACCCTCGCTCCACCAACAACCACAAACCATCTCCCACCCTCGCTCCACCAACAACCATCCACTATCCAACACCCTTCGCAACACCAACAACCACCCATCATCCACCACCCTCGCACCACTAACAAACACCCCACCACCCATGCTCCACCAACAACCACCCACGATCTCCCACCCTCACTCCACCAACAACCACCCACCATCCACCACCTTCGCACCACCAACACCCACCCACCACCCTCGCTCTACAAACAAACACCCACCCATCGTCCCCCACCCTTGCATCACCACCCATAATTCACCAACTTCGCTCCACCAACAATCTCCCACCCTCGCTCCACCAACAACCACCCACAATCCAACATCTCTCGCTCTACCAACAACCACTTACCATCCACCAGGACATGGCGCTTTTGACATGGGTGACCATCTTCCCCCCTGTTGTGAGGGTAAATTCCGTGGGCTTGGAGTTTACGGAGCATGCAGGTTATCCTGTAGTGGAGGTGGTCATGTGTGACATGCTCCGTATTCCGGTTGTGGATATGTACAGTGTTGAGCTAGTAACTGCTCACCATGTGGTTATCAAGTTTGTAGGGGAAGCGGCGTACCGTGACTTTCTCCGGCGGTACGAGGGACGTACCTTGCAGCTGCCGAATGGCACCGGATCTGTGTCTATATTGGATCACAGCGGTGCTATGACGTACGCGAGTGTCCATGAGGCCCCTTTGGAGTTTCGCGAGACTCTCCTCCGGCGATTCTTCCAGCGGTTTGGCACCGTCGTCAGTGTGCGGATGCATTCGCTGTCTTCTGGCCAATATGCGGGGGTGAAGACCAATATTCATACCATGGGGATGCGCCTGCGATCGGACAATTCCTCCTTTGTCCGGCTTTTAGGGTACTACGTACGGGTGTACTATGCACGGCAACCGCGGACTGTGTTTTCGTTGTGGCCTGTTGGGCCATCAAGCTGCCGGGTGTACTGAGGATGTGATTGCTCCCTCCCGATTGGCTTTCGTCTTCTGCCTGGGCTGATGTGGGTGACTTCAGTGACGGTGGGTCTTCAGGTGTTGAGGTTGATCCGGTTGCGTTGATGTCTGCGGAGTTAGTGGTGGCAGAGGTCCATGTGCCGGCTGGTGCTGGTGCACGTGACTCGGCCATGCCTTCTGTTCCTTCGCCTCCAGGGGACTCTCTGCAGTGAGGGGTGGGGCTTCCGCTGCCAGGGATGGTATGGATACTGGTCCTGGGCGTGGCCTCGTGGTTACCTAATGGAAGGATGCACGCCGTCCAGTGCCCGTGGCCGCGGGTGCCCCTGTGGTGGTGCCCTTTGTCAGGCCCGTTCCTGTGAGGGTGTACCTTGGAGACTTGGAGGACGTGTTGCCGGCGTCTGTGATTCCGCCGGGTCACTGGGCGTTGATTGCCGAGTTAATGCTGTCGGATGAACCGGACTGCTTTCATGCTGGGCGGGTTCCCGTCATGTGGGGACGTGTGGCAACTACGCGCCTCGTCAGTACTACCATCTGGGTCCCTTGTTTGCGGGTGTTTGTTTCCGGGGTTCCGGAGGTTATGGCTTTCCCTATAGGTGAGCTGGACCCTTGGCAGTGTGTGCTCTGGGAAGCGTTCAATGTGCAGTTCCCGCGGGCCCAGTTCCCGAGCACGTATGTTCACTGATTATCTGTTCCTTTGATTATGTAGTACTGTGTGCCCTTCTGGCTGTAATGTTTGCCCTATTGTGTTCTGTGCTTGTGCCTCTCCTTTTGTTTATTGCGAGGCCGGTGGTTAGTTGTGAATTTTCTTGTTTAATGTTTTGTGTTGTTATTGTGCCCTGTGTGGCTTGTGTTTTTTATTCTTGGCTTGTTGTATATTTTGATTTTCTTGGTATATTTTATGTTGTTATATTTATGCCTTACCTGTACGTCATGATGTTGATTTTTGTTTTGTTTCATGTATTATTATGATTTTGTGCCTTGCTTGCTTGTTTACATTTCTCTTGTGTGCTGTTTTGTCTTCATGTATACTGTTTTCTCTAGTTATGCTTGTTATTTGTACTGTGCTGTCGGTCCTTCTGGCTGGTCTTTTTTTTGTTTTTGCTTTGTTATTATGTTTCTTCTGTTATTTTTATTGTATTTATTGTATTTCACTTGCATGCTTGCATGTAAAAATAACAAAAAAATAAAACTTATCATCCACCACCCTAGCAGCACCAACAACCACCCATCACCCTCGCTCCACCAACAACCACCCACTATCTCCCATCCTCGCACCACCAACAACCAACAACTATCCAACACCCCTTACTCCACCAACAACCACCTACCTTCCACCACCCTCACACCAGCAACAACCACCTACCATCTCCCACCCTCGCTCCACCAACAACCACCCACCACACTTGCTCCACCAACACAGTCCCCCACCCTCGCACCACCAACAACCAACCACCTTCCCCCACCCTTGCTCCTCCAACAACCACCCACTATCCCCCACCCTCACTCCACCAACAACCACCCACCATCCCAATCCTCTCACCCTCAACAACCACCCACCTTTCCCCCACCCTCGCTCCACCAATAACCACCCATCATCCCCCACCCTCGTACCACCAACAATCACTCACCATCCTCCACCCTCTTTCCACCAACAATTGTCCGAAACCCGCCATACAAAATAATAGTTACCCCATAAAGAAATCAGAGAATAGGCGACTCTGTGACGTTATCACAGCAGACGTATTTATATATATCTCATCTCTTTTTAAACCTCAGTCTAGTATTTAAACTTAATAAAAAAGTGTTCACTAGGACTGAATATAATTAACTACACCAAAACTATAGCTTGACTCCATTGTTATTGTTAATTGAAATCAGAAGTAAAACCAGAATAATGTTGGAACAAAACATTGGTTGGAGGAGGGAGGCCGAGCGTCACAACACAGAACCTTAACAAAGTACACGTTGTAGAGGTGGCTCGGCGTGGTGACCGCCGGCCAGGTCGGACGTTCCTGAGGTTTCTCTGCTCCTGGCTAGTGTTTACGTTGGGTGATTGCTTGTTTGCCCTGCTGGTGGTGGTTTGCCACTGACAGGGTGACATTTGACTTAGCCATGGGGACTTCTCGCCCCCCCCTAGTGAAGAGGACGTTGTCGGCTGGTCTGGCATTTACGGTGCCGGTGGACCATTCATTGGTTGGTGTCGCCCTGGTGGACGTGCTGCGTGTGCACCTGTCTGACCTGGTGGGAATCCAGCTGCTTCAGGGCCACCGTGCTGTGGTCAAGTTCCGCCTCCAGGCTGCCTTTCAGCCGTTTCTTGAGCGTTGTGAGGGGCGTGTTTACCCTCTCCCTGATACTGCTGGCTCCGTTAAGGTGGTGAATCTCAGTGTTACCTTGACGTCTGTGACGGTGCATGGTGCCCCCTTCGAATTTCAGGACGACTTTTTAACCTCCTGTTTTGAACGATTTGGGACAGTGTTAAGTATTCGTTGGAACAAGGTCGTTGCCGGGTACTGTGTTGGTATGCTTGACGGCTCCCGCACCCTGACGATGTCGCTGAGGTGTAGTGTCCCGTCGTCGATGTCCGTGTTGGGTTACACGCTCCACTGCCTGTACTGGGGTCAACCGCGCACCTGTTACCGGTGTGGTCACGAGGGTCATCTGGCGGCGGCGTGCGACGTGGGAGCGACTGATCGGGTGCATGTTCTTCGTGCGAGGATTTTCCACCCCTGTTGCGGTCGGACGGTTCTGAGGACGGTGTGAGTGCTGTGCCTGAGGCGCCTGATTGCCTGTCTGCTGCTCCCCCTGTTGAAGCGAGTTCTCTGGCCCGTGCCACTCGTCAGGTGACTGCTGTTGAGCCGGTGTGTGTGGGTGTCGGGCCATCGCCTGAGCTGTGTGTAGTGCATGATTCCTGGTGGAGGTCCATGTCCCGCCCCCGCCTGTGGATATGATATCGGCTCCCGGGGACGCGGGTTCTGCTGTTTTGGAGGGGTGCTTCAGCAAGGTGAGGTGCCTGCCGTGTCTGTGTGTGTTGACGACTGTTGTACTGCTCTTTCCATCCCTTTGCAGAAGCGTGCGCGTCGGTGTTCTGAGGCTGTTTCCCTGGATGATGTAGACAGTGTGGGTGATGTGGCCTCTGTGGACTCTTCGGACGGTGCGGGTGTGGCCTGTGTGGATGTGAAGATGGTGGCCGTGCCTGCAGTGGGGCCTGCTGGGCGTGGTGTGGTGCGGCCACCTGTCTCGAAGCGTTCGCGGCGGGCCGGAGTGTGTCTCCCCTTCGTGGTGTGCCTTGGGAGGAGGTGGGGGAGTATGGTGATCTGGCGCCCCCCGCCGAGGATGATGGTGCTGTGAGGGGCTCAGAGGTGGCTACCTGTATCCCCCCTCCTGCGTCGCCTGCTGTTGGATCTCCGCAGTGGAGGGTTGTCCCTGATGATCGGGACCTCGTCGTGAAGTTGCGGAAAGATGTGCACCGGGGGGCCTCGGCACCTGTGCCCTGTGGTGGGGTCGATGCCGCGCCTGCATCCCCTGCGGTTCCCCCTCCTTCATTGCCCCGGTCTGGGGATCGCCTAGTCCCGACTGCTGGGGTCGTGCCCTGTGGGGGTCCGGTATTGGGCCCTTATCGGGATGCCCGTGTGCTTCCGATCCCGTGGTGCTCGTCCACTGTCTGGGTGTCGCGGGTGAAGGAGTTTGTGTATCAGGTGCCGAATAAGATGTCTCAGCCGATGCCGCCGCCTGGTGGCCAGGTGCCCGATGACACGTGGGTGGTTTGGGAGGCGTACTGCTTGCGCTTTCCGATCTACAAGTTCCCGGAGAAGTATTAGTTAACGTCTGATCCACTGCCGCCGTGACCTCGTCACCCCGCCCTCCGGTGCGGGGAGTCTCCCTCTAACGTCCACCTCTGTTTTCGTCGCCACTCCTCTCTCTACGTCCCGTCACATCTAACACTTTTGACTTGCTTCTCCTCCTTAACGTCAACGCGTCTCCCTACATTTGTCCTGGTGCAGTCATCGGGAGGGTAAACCCTACATGCAAACTGCACCTATTCTCGAGAAGAAGAAGAAGAAGAGGTGGCTCCTTATGAGCCGGCAAAACTCGTTAACACACCCAGATTACGTGTCATCAGCGAGTAGTAACCACAACAGCCTCTACAACCACAGCAATACACCAGTATCCGTCTTATAAAGTATTTAATGAATAATAATTTGGCCATTTTATGTCATAAATAGGTTAGGCTGCTCATACTGTGGGATTTATAACCCAACCATGTACGTACTCAACACTATACGTATCCCTTTATTCATGTCATACCTGTACCCTAAATGTTAACGTACAACTACTAATGTTAAACATCCCAAACAGGTAATTGTGAGAGAAGTCACTGAAACAGGAAGCTGCCCCCCCCCCAATATAACAGTGATTTTACTCTGTTGTACACCAACATTGCAGGCCTCCAGATAGTCGCCATTACGTGGCACACTGAGGCACAGGGGCACACCCTAATATGAAGTAACAACATAGTCAGCCTAATTGGGCCTTACAACACCACTAAGCTAAGTTTTTATTTTATACTGTAAATAGAGTAGTGTTGAGAATTAAATTACTATAGAATATAGTAATATAGTAAATTTGACCACCAAAATGAGGTATAATTTATATATTAAAGACTAGGTAAACAATTTGTGATTTATGAAGGATCGAATTCAGAGTGGTTTAAGCCACATATTGCCCCCAAACTGTGTGAGATAAGTTCTAGCAAGCTGAATCAGAATATACATTCCACTAACTAATAACTAAGAACAAACTCAGAAGAAAAATAATATAATATTAAGGTTAATAAAAAAAATAAACAAAGTATATATTTAATATTCATAAAAAGAAAAAGAAATAAAGCGTGCTAGGATTTTTCCCACAACAACCCCCACCACCCTCACTCCTCCAACAACCACTCACTATCCCCAACCTCGCACCACCAACAACAACCTACCTTCCCCCCCACCCTCGTTCCACCAACAACCACCCATCATCCACAACCACGCACCACCAACAATTAATCACTCCCATCCCCCCATCCTCACATCCACCAACACCATCCATCCTCCCTTACCTTCGCTCCACCAACAACCACCCCCCTCCACCAACCTCGCACCATCAACAACCAGCAACCACCCTTGCTCCACCACAACCATCTACCTTCCCCCACCCTCGCACCACCAACAACCACCCACCATCCTCCACTTTCGCTCCACCAACAAACACCCACCATCCCCAACCCTCGCTCAACCAAGAACCACTCACCACCCTCGCTCCAAAATCAACCACTCACCATTCTGCACCCTCGTTCCAAAATGAACCACCAACCACTCTCACTCCACTACAACCAAACACTATCCCCCCAACCTCGCTCCAACAACAACCATCCACTATCCAACACCCTCGCACTACTAACAAACACCCTACCACCCTCGCTCTACTAACAACCACTCACCATCCCCCACCCTTGCACCACAAACAACCACCCACCTTCTCCAAGCCTCGCTATACCAACAACCACCCACTATTCCCCACCCTCGCACCACCAACAACCACCCACCTTCCCCCACACTTGCACCACCAACAACCACCCACCTTCCCCCACCCCTCGCTCCACAAACAACCACCCACAACCCTCGCCGCACCACCACCACCACCCACCATTCCCCACCCCTCGCTCCATCAACAAACACCCCTAACTCTCATAGTATTAGTTGGGATGACGCCGTACACGGCCCATTTTTGTTTTTTTTTATGAGGACCGTGTGAGACGTCGGGAGTTCCAGGTAAATTATGAATAGGCTGTTTACGCCGTTGGGTTTCCTAATAATTTTTCAAAGTTAAATACCAAATTTTTTCAAATACCATTTTCGGATAAAGTGTTCATTAAAGTTTGTTCAGAATTCTAATGGGAGAAAATAATTTCACAGATCATAAAAAATTCAGGAGTTCTTATGGAGGAAATTCAGACTGAAAATCACTCATACGTTCCTAAAGATTTATTATGGGAGAAATTAAAACAATTTCAGAGTTTAGTTTTCATGAAAATATTTCGAAGTCATATGATCATAGAAATTTATTTACAAGTGTAAGACCGAAATTTGGAAAAAGATCTGTAAAAAACCTGCAAAAGACAGAAAATTATTCAGAGACCATTTGAAGACCGAAATTTACTGAAATTTGATAGAGATTATTTTAGACCCAAATATGACAGAGACCCTTTTAGACCAAATAATTTCAAAGACTATATAAGGCCGTAATGAGACAGAGAATTTTTTAGATCCAAATATTGGCATAGTCCAATAAAAGACCTAAATAGTCAGAATCCAGCTCAGGACCGACAATTAGTCAGTGTCTAGTTTGTGCCCAAAATTTAACAGAGTCCACCTTAAGAGTAAAATATAACAGAGGACCGAAATTAGTTTTTTTTAAATTCACGACTCTCTGATAATTAGCACTGCTGATCTACCAGATGAACAACAAGGTGAGATCTGCTGTAATGTAGCCAGTGAACTAATTAAGTCAAATATCAAAGTCAACGTTGATATCAAATCAACGTCAGGATAGATAAAAACAGTCCCCACAGCACTAAGAAAATGCTTATCAAACTTGCAAATCCGACTGCTAAGTATGACCTTACGCAATCAGCAGCTAAGCAAAAAAACTTTCCTTTATATAAAGGATTGCCTAACCAAACAGTGCAGATCCCGTCTCTACAGACTACGTCACAAACAAAACCCAGGTGTTATCAATCAGTGCTACACAAGGATTGGAAAGATCATTGTAGAGAAGGAAAGAGCAGGAAAAAGATTTGAAATAAAGTGTGACCAACAACTACTGGGCTTCTTTCATGACTGTGGCATATCTGAAAACCAGAATCGTTCCAGTGCCAATACTGAAAGTAACTGATGTGTGATTGAACTTAGCCTAACCTTATCCAAAGTGCTGCCTTTTGCTCTGCTGGTTAAATAATGCTCTCTCATCCATAAAAGTTCCTAACTAAACAGCATAGACTCCATGTACTCATGTAGGCATCTACCTCAGTATCATAATAAAATCTTACTCATGTATAATCTTACCCTGTTATCTTTAAATTTAATTGTAATTTGATTTATTTTCGTCATTTATTGGAAATAATTAACTGAGTTCATTTTTACTTTAAGTTCATACTAATTATAGGATCATAATTAAGCTATTTTATAGTTAATTATCATTAAAATTATTTTACTTTATGATTACTATTCAACTTATTATTATTATTATTTTACATTATTCTTGCCAATCTTTATTGATTCTTTTGTTTCCTTTTTTTAACTACCTTCTGTGCAATTCTTGTCTATCTACAGCAATCTTTATTGTACCTCTAATTGTTTAGTGAGAGGTTCTCTTATATGTGTATTTGTAGCTATTGTATTTTTTGCAATAGTTACTTTATATTTACAGCAGATTTAGTATTTAACTGCTCTGTAATTTCTCGTCTTATTGTACTGAATAACCAGAATATAAATTATAGTTTCATCTAACAACCAACGTGTCCTTCAGGTCTGTCTTTCCTTTCAAAAGGTTTTTAAATTTTAAATTTTTGTATTGTCTTTTTTGCAGGTTTTTTCTCGTGTTTTTTCCACCATTTTATTTTGTTAATTTTTTTATTTGTCATTTACTGTATTTTTATTTGCTATTACTGCCTTAATTCAGTGTCCTTATTATACTTTATTTGCTTCTATTATATGTTAATTTGCATTTTATATATTTATTTTTCCTTTTTTACCATTATTATTTTATATACTTAGCAGATTTAGTATTTTACTGCTCTGTAATTGCTTTCCTTACTGTACCTTGACTCCATTGCATCCACATGCAAGCTGATATTGATCCTGAACAAAATCTACTGTTACAAATCTCTAATAACCCCCATACAGACCATCACTACAGCAGGTATTGCACAGCACACCAGGCAAAAGTCAAACTCTAAAATAACACTTGCTTACCAGTTTTCAACCAAAATGCCAGATCACTTGGTAAACATTTTGATGATATAAATGCACTACTCACAGCCCTAGGTAAACTATGATTCATTATTTTAACAGAAACCTGTTAGAGCCAAGAAGTGCGTTCTGGCTACTAGGTATATATATATATATTATTAAATATGACCG
>WNGS01164415.1:71453-82557 GCA_020271785.1 Procambarus virginalis
GTGACTGAATGAGAGTTTGATTTACTTTAAAGTCTTCGGTTCAATCTATTTATTGCTTTATATAGACCAACTGTATTTTATTAAAAGTACATTTTCTCCTCAAAATCCTCTTTGCTTTTTAAGGTTTATTTTTAATGAATGAGCTTAGCTCTATTTAATTTGCTTTTGACCATGAAGGTGGTTGACTTAAGTTCCCATTCCTTCCAGGCCACAGATGCGTCTGGAAACCTCCACAGACAGGACAGCTGGCACCATCTTGGTCACAGCACAACTGTCACTCCATTCCTTCTAGCAGCTCGAGGCAGTATGGGAATGGGTCTGATGGAAGGTCAGACATCCACCAGCAACAATGGAATCAGTGATAGAGGCCAACCGCGTCGAAGGAAACCTGTTTTAAGTGAAGCAGATTTGGGTTCAGCTCTAAATTGCCCAGCATGTGGCAAGGTATTTGCTGGAACGAAGCGGCGGTACCACTTGGAGCGCCACCTCATTACTCATACTGGAGAAAGGCCATTCCCTTGCCCGCACTGTCCCTACAGAGCAAATGTAAGGGAGAACCTTGCCAGGCATGTTCGTCATCGACACCCAGACACTATTGTCATCCCAGAAGAAACTAGAACATTGGATGCTTAAAACAGTATGTTTTTCACAGTTCCTACTACACTGAAATCTTTCAAGTCATAGCACATTGTATACATCCTATCAACTAATTTTTATGCAAATCTTTTGCTGTAGCCATTTGAACCTCATGCAAACCTCAGGCTTATGTGAGGGGAGAACTTGGAGGAAATCTATGAAGACATTTTTATGAATTTCATGTGGGGTTATTTTCTAATACAAAAATGGGATTAGAGAGAGCAGAGGCATTAAATAAACACAATTATTTTTATTGTGAAATATTAGAAGACTTTATTTCCAAATGACATGCAATACATCAGATTTTAGTAATGCAGTTTGTGTAGGTTTCCCTCTTGTGTTAATTTAGTTTTGTTTTCTGCCAAATATAATTAACACATCTGTATTGGAGGAAGATATACATTTGAAATATTTTGCTATAGATTATTTAGAAGACCTGAAATTAGGAATGTAGGGACTAATTTTTATACTTAGAATTCATTTGTATAGTGCAGTATATGCTTGTTGTTTATGAACTTATTTTTTGCAGAAATTTTGTTTTTATCAGTCTTAACATAATTAAGGAGCAATAAATTTTAAACTGCAGAATGCACACATTCACATTTGTTTTTCGTTTCACACTTCACATTTCCAGCATTGGAAAATTAAAAAAATATATATACAGAACAGTATATATAAATGGTCATTAGTTTGCTGGCCTAGATTCTTAGGAATGATTGAAGTTTGTCATGCTTCATGTTGTTTAATTATTTAAGGACTATGGAAATGATTTTTTTTTTTAAATTGCAATTACCTAAGTGTAGTTACAGGATGAGAGCTATGCTCCTGGTGTCCCATCTTCCCAGCACGCTTTGTCGTATAACTCTTTAAAACTGCTGAGGGTTTTGGCCTCCACCACCTTCTCACTTAACTTGTTCTAACCATACACCACTATGTTTGCAAAACAGAGCCTTCTAGTATTTTTTTGGCACCTTGGTTTCCTTCGCTTGAATCTATGACCTCGTGTTCTTGAGTTGCTGGTTTCAAGAATTCCTCTTTTTCAATTTTGCTGATTACTGTTATTGTTTTGTATATAGTGATTATATTGTATCTTTTTCTTCAATCTTCTAACTTTGGCTAGAAGATTAATAGTAACAAGCATAAATGAAGGCTAATTACTTGAATCCATTAAAGTAATGCACAGAAACTGTTAGAAAGGCAAAAGAGTTTTGGGTATTATACTCAGTATTGGCACATCTTTTTACAGTACAGTAATTGTTGAATGGAGATCATGCTAAATATGTGGAATTCATTAATGGATCCTATACTTGAGTAATGCATTCAGTTTTATAGTCACTATAGTTGAGAAAACATTTGTCAAACTGCAACAAGTTCAGCCACACCCAATGACTGAAATAAATCATATGGAAACTATTTAAAAAAATATATATTTATTCAGTCTCTGATGAAGATGAATCCAAGATGATTTAATGGAAGTGTTTAAAATCATCATCAAAAGGCAATATAATGTTAATTTTGAAAAATAAAAATTCACACAGACAAACATAACTAGCAATAATGGTGTTAAAGTTATTGGAAAAAGATTTCACTCTAACCAGGCTAAATATTTCTTCAATCTAGTGGCAAACATATAGAGCAGCTGACCAGGAGATGTAACAGTGTGTGGTACAGTAACAACATTGAAACTTAGATTAAACAAGTATTTACTCTCAGGCCCATATTTATAACTACATCAGCTTTCCATAATCATACAGCTTAATTCAGCTCTAATGGTGTGTTACTATTTGTAATCCTTTTTTAATGGTAACCATTAATATTGTTCAGAACAAGTTGTTTATTGATTTTTCTAAATTGGCAAAATTAAGAAAGGATTAGATGTTTGAGAAAAGCCATTGAACATAATTTCCTATTTTAGTTAAACACAGATCATTTGCAATAAGAAGAATCCAAAATATTCAGAGCTAAATACAGTAACTAAAAAATGGCAATGTTTCAGGTAACCATTGAATGGTCTCAGGTTCAATCCCCAGCAAGGCAGGACTTGTTTATCTAGTAGTAAATAAGTAATTAAGAGATAGGCAACTTTAGTGGGTTTCATCCTGGGAATAGTCGACTGGGATCTTTATAAACCATACAGGCTTTGTGTCCATGACAATGAGAAACTGTATCTGGATTTCCCATGAATCTGTATCAGGTCTCAAAATGACATGATGTGAATTTTGGAGGTGTCATTGTATACATACAGTAGTACACTTATTATTTATATACTGTACCTGTATTTGCATGAATTTACCTTAATTTTTTTGAGGGCCACTATCTCACTAGTGTCCTTGACACTGACAGGAAGGCCTTGACACTGGTGGCCTTGACACTTGTGGCCTAGACACTAGTGGCTTTGACACTGACAGGAAGGCCTTGACACTGGTGGCCTTGACACTAGTGGCCTAGACACTGACAGGAAGGTCTTGACACTGGTGGCCTTGACACTATTGGCCTAGACACTAGTGGACTAGACACTAGAGGCCTTGACACTAGTGGCCTTGACACTAGTGGCCTTGACACTAGTGGCCTAGATACTAATGGACTAGACACTAGAGGTCTTGACACTGGTGGCCTTGACACTGGCAGTCTTGACACTAGTGGCCTTGACACTGGTGGTCTTGACAGTGGTGGCCTTGACACTAGTGGCCATGACACTGACACTGTTATTGTCCAGTACAATAACATTGACTTGTCAAAGGTCACACCATTTGTGCTGATGATTTTATCGAGCTGAATTTTGAATTTCAACAGTGTTTTGGCATTTGTGGCTTCGGCGAATAAGAGAATCCATGGGTTTATAACTTTGTGAAGTATCTACCTAGTTGAAGATTCCAGTAATTAAATGTCCACTTTATTCAAATTCAAAAACTTTATTCATAAATGGTTGAACATATATAACCACTCTAAAAACACAGTTCATGTAACATAGATCTAATTTAAATAGGATTTAAAATTCTCTACAATAAGCCATTTCTTTGTGTCAGTAATTCCTTAATAATATCATATCCCTCCTTTCTCTGCTAACTAGTTATTTTATTTTATTCTGTAGACTTTCTCCACCATTATATACAATTGGTATTCTTGTGCACTAATAATTTAGTTCACATATGTGGGAGAATTCAAATATTGATACACTAGTACAGTATTATTACTAAGTATTAGCTCAACTGAGCAATTAGTAATTACAGTACTTAATTCTTTTGCAGGAGGACTGTGTTGGCGGGAGTGTGTGTGGGGTGTGTGGAAAGGTGTTCCAGGGCAGCAATCACAAATTCCTCCTGCGTCGTCATATTCTTACTCACACAGGGGAGCGCCGGCATGCATGCCCCTACTGCTCTTATCAAGCTAATCAGGCTGGCAATCTCAACAGGCACATACGCAATCTTCACCCTACCCAAGCCCATGGTCAAGAATCAGTCACAGTTCAACAGGGTGTCAGATCTTCCCATCCAATAATTCCTAGCCCAAGATCCTCCCACTCGGGCATTCTCAACACATGTCCTACTGTGCAACTGCCAATTTCCCCAAGGTCGCTCCTGCAATTGCCTTTAAGCCCCCGACAGAATCCTCGCCCCTCAGAAATAGCACCTCGGTCGCCCTCGCCTTGTCGTGGAACATCAAGACTTTCTTTAGCTGCACCCCATCACATCTTCCCTCAGATGCCTCTGCATCTTCCAGCCTCTACCACCACTGCAATTTCCAGTACAATAACAAGCAGCTCTACCCACAGTACCACCACCTCGTCTACTGCTACTACAGCTTGCCAAGACTAAGGCTTCTCTATTTGTTGATTAATTAGTTACCAAAGAAATTAAGAGAGAAAGCAAGATACAGTCAGTAATTTTCATTAAAATTCTAAAGTATAAAATTTCTTTGCTTTGTTAAAATGTGGCATTACAATTTGAAATGTAAGTACTGTATATATTTGATAAATGCATGAAATGTTTTGATAATAAATGCTGTTCACAGAGCAGACAGTACTAGTGTTAATAATGTTCTCTGAAATTTACTATATAGTATTTATTTGCAATGCTGTAAGTATTGTGAATGTTTTCATGAGTTTATATACAATATTGTGTTATCTGAGAGTGATTACCTTAGAGAGAACTTTTAACAGCTGTGCTGTTTCGGTCTCTAGAAGTGTAATTTAAGTGAGATATTGTATATCTAAAAATCATTTACTTTGTGATTAAGTACCTTAATTCAAATAAATAATTAAGTAGAATTATAAAACAAAATTTGTTACCAAAAGCAATGTTACATTGGGTTTGTGCCATGAAGTAGTGTTGGAGTGATGTTCACCAAGAATTCTGATGATGCCTTATGAATTACTGTAGTTATATTTGACCTCATTGACTAGAAATATGTAAGGCCGAGCTGCTTTATTGTGTGTGATGAGAAAATCAAGTAGGATATTGTCATGCAGTACTGTTAGTGGCATTGGCAATAGCTTGTTGTGTAGTCATCTTGGATTAAATATGTTTGATTATCTGTGTACTAATGACATCCTGTAAAATGGCTATGCTTTTAACCTTGACCTGCCTACCTTCTTCACCTCATATTGCACTATTCCTTAATAATTGTTACACCAGAATGCCTCTGCGGTACCTACTCAACTTCCACTGACTGCCCCATCTTCTTACATGATAAACTCTTCTCTTGTAATGTTAGTTGATATTCACCCATGGCGGTGGGGAAATCTAGACCAGTGATTTTCAACCTTTTTTGTTCGGTGGCACCCTTGAAATATTTCGTAAAATTTTTGGAAACCCTACATGGCTGACACAAGATCAACAGAGCTAAATTACAAAATCAATGTGTAAAGCAGTGGGGTTAAAAAATATATATTAACTCTTATTTTTTTTTAATAATTACAAAAGTATTTATTGCCTATTTCTATTTACTGTTAATTAAAAAGTGGCAAACAGTTTCACTTTACATCTGGCTTACTATTTGCAAACTTTGTGTATATATTTTGTAATAATTTTTGTTAATTGTTTTTATAAAGTTGTTAATGAAAAAACAAATTAAATTTTACTATTTTATAAAATATTCACAATTGAAAATAATACTTTTCAATAGAATAATATTGATTGTAATTACAGCATCTCTTAAGTTAATGTGAAACTTTGGCTTAGTTTTTGAGCACTACAACTTAATTCATGGATGCATAATTTTTTATTAATTGGTCACAGTAAAACCATAATAATTAGAAAATTCTTTGCTCATTTACAAAGATGGCAAGGATTATTTTTTTTTTTGGCAAACTTTTGTAAATTCTCATGGAAGGTTGGATATGAGCTTACAGAACCCTGTTTGGGAATCACTGATCTAGACTGACAATTTACGAGTAATTACCTAAGTCTAACTACGTAAGTGTAGCTACTGGATGAGAGCTATGCTTGTGGTGTCCCAACTTCACTATAATCTTTGTCAGTTGCTGCTTTGAAACTACTGATTGTTTTGGCTGGAAGGAAGGAGGATATGCCAAAGTCTTGTAACGCAGTAGTAACACACCTGCGCTTCACAAGAAATTTGGCCTAGATTTGTATCTTGGCTGGGGAGAATTGACTAGGTGCCAATCCTTAACTGTGTACCTATGTTCACCCAACGGTGATTGGGTACCTGATTATTAAAAGATTGCCGGGTCATATTCCAGAGAAACTAGTGGGTAAGGCTATAGGATGTACTATATGATGGGAAAGCTCTCATCCTGCTAATAGGAGTCAGCAGTTGTCTGTTCCTGTACCCACCTGTGTAAAAAACAAAAACAAAACAAAATAAAGAGGCAAATGTTAGGCAAAAGTTAGCAAGGAAGGTGTAGCACTAGTGGGCCAGAAGCTGAGCAGCTTGACTTAGTGAAAGAGAATGAGAAGCCAAGTGAACTGAAGCTGGTCAAACTAGACAAGGCAGAAGCATTGGAGGAATCTGGCTGATATATGTCAAAGACCAGACATTTGCAAACTTCATTAGAAAAAAAGTGGGGATCATCAGCCACAACGGTACTCACTGAGCACATGTACAGTAGTGCAAAAGTAAGGACTGACAAGAGCAGTGCCACTGCCCAAGATCCCAGGCACTACAAAATGCCTACCCTGACCGGGAGTCAGTGAACCCATAAATCCCAGTGCCAAAAACACTGCATAAGGGAAAACAGAGAGGCTCCAGAAAAAGTGATGGCAACACCACCCAAAGGTCAAGTGAGGCTTCTAGATGTTTTATAACAGTAATTGTGTACATGTTAGGGCATGTAAATTCAAAAGGGAAGCACGAGTACATAACAATGACCATGAACATGTAAGGGTTATGGGTTGCTGATGGTTGGGGCCACTTGAAACTATTTTCTTCATCACTGTGGCTCGACCATCAATGATGATGTCATTCATACCGTGGCTAGACCTTCCCTAATGATGCCACTCATGCAAGGCTTGATCATCCACAGTGATATCACTTATACTCACAGTGGCTCAATCATCTAGTGATGACATGCACTCACAGTGGCTCGACCATTCATAGTGATGTCACTCATGCTCACCGTGGCTCAACGATCCATAAAAATGATGCTCAGTGGCTTGACATCCATAGTAATGAAATTCATACAATGGCTCGATCATCCACACTCACAGTGGTTCGATCATCCATAGTGGTGTCACTCACACTCACTGTGGCTCAACGATCTATAGTGATGCCATTCATACTCACTCGACCATCCAAAATTCTCACTTCTATAAATGTTTCTCCCTCTGTCTTGTCTGGGGTCTGATTGTATTGCTGTCTTTAGTCAATCACCTTCAAACCAATATTACCAATATTTGTTCCTGCAAGTTTTACATAGTTGGAAAAATCCTTTAGGAGTGATCTTCACATCTCTAGCAATCTTAGCTTCATAAACTCTTTTTGGCTTTCAGACTCTTTGTTTAACCTGTTTTGAATTTATGATGCTGATCTATTAGGTTTGCAACTCAGTAAAACAGTACTATATTTATAAATAACATTTATTGAGGATTTGGGTAAAAATTTATCACATATAGTGAAAATGAAGGTTGGTGAGGACAACAACTGAGGTACAAGAGTGAAGGTTACATGGACATCACCTGGGGTACAAGAGTGAAGGCTACAAGGACATCACCTGAGGTACAAGAGTGAAGGTTACATGGACATCATCTGGGGTACAAGAGTGAAGGTTACAAGGACATCACCTGGGGTACAAGAGTGAAGGTTACATGGACATCATCTGGGGTACAAGAGTGAAGGTTACATGGACATCACCTGGGGTACAAGAGTGAAGGTTACAAGGACATCACCTGGGGTACAAGAGTGAAGGTTACAAGGACATCACCTGGGGTACAAGAGTGAAGGTTACAAGGACATCACCTGGGGTACAAGAGTGAAGGTTACAAGGACATCACCTGGGGTACAAGAGTGAAGGTTACAAGGACATCACCTGGGGTACAAGAGTGAAGGTTACAAGGACATCACCTGGGGTACAAGAGTGAAGGTTACATGGACATCACCTGGGGTACAAGAGTGAAGGTTACAAGGACATCATTTAGGGGTACAAGAGTGAAGGCTACAAGGACATCACCTGGGGTACAAGAGTGAAGGTTACATGGACATCACCTGGGGTACAAGAGTGAAGGTTACAAGGACATCACCTGGGGTACAAGAGTGAAGGTTACAAGGACATCATTTAGGGGTACAAGAGTGAAGGCTACAAGGACATCACCTGGGGTACAAGAGTGAAGGTTACATGGACATCACCTGGGGTACAAGAGTGAAGGTTACAAGGACATCATTTGGGGTACAAGAGTGAAGGCTACAAGGACATCACCTGGGGTACAAAAGTGAAGGTTACAAGGACATCATTTAGGGGTATAAGAGTGAAGGTTAATGAAAATATCACTCAGGGTACAAGAATAAAGGTTGGCAATGGCATCACCTGGGGTACAAGAGTGAAGGCTGGTGAGAAGTATAAACATTCATTGTACTCTCTTCATTCCTCTCATTTTCTTTTCCAGTCCTTTCTTGTATCTCCTCTTTTCACATTAGCTCTCTTAGTAATATTTGTTTTCAGAATCTTCTCTTGCCTTCCTCTTTATCTCAAATATCCTTCACCTCCTATTTTGTTTAATATCTTTCCTCTTTCTTTCCTCTGTTGATATCTTTCCTCGTTCTTTCCGCTGTTGTGATATTTCCACTTTCCTTCCTCATTTGATTTCTTTCCTCTGTTGTGATATTTCCACTTTCTTTCCTCTGTTGATATCTTTCCTCTTTCTTCCTGTCTCTTATTATCTGTTTTGTCTCTACATCTCTCTACTACTTGTTTTATCATCAGTTTTGCCTGGTGGTTCCCCATAGCTCTTTTTTGTTCTGGAGGCAATGACTGCTAGTTGAAGATGAGGTCCTTGTAGTGAGTGAGGAGGTAAACTATAGAAACGCAGCAATTGGTGGAGGTCCGGACCACTGTGGTGCGATCTGCTCGCTCAAAGTTGGCCTTGACAATCTCGTAGTACTTGCCATCCCTGCTGAGAGAAATACTGATGAAATGTTGTGTTTATGGGGGATTTAAGTGGCATGTTGTTGGTTGATGGTGGTAGTTGGGTGTTGTAGTGGTTTACAGTCAACACCACAAAGTCCATACAGCAAACATTACATTACTTATTAGAAAAGAATAACAGTAAAGTCTACACAGTAAACATTATAGCACTGTACTTTAAGGGAGAATAATAGAGTATGATCCACATGGTAAACACCATGGTGTAGAATTCATATAGAAAATACCACATTTGATAAGAACCAGGAGCAACAAGAGACTCACGCTAGTACGAGGCACTTCAGTCTAAGGCACCTGACCCGCATGGTGTCAATGGCCTTCTGGCTCTTGTCTGAGAACCGAAGAGAGTCTGGATCCCAGGAGATCTCCAGTCGCTCCATGTTTTGGCCGTAAGTGGCGATGTTGTCCAGCAGGCCATCCACATGGATCTTACCCATCATCCGGTAGGCTAAGTTCTCAGACAGACCCATTCGCAAGATCCTAAAACGAGACCAGAAAGTAGACCATATCATCACAAATTTCATTCATAAATGGCTGAATATTTATAATTTGGAAACTTTACATAAAAATTGCTGTACATTACATAAGAGTGTCACAATAACAGCATAGCATGTAGACTTCGCTATAAGAATCAGAAACTTTACTTGTAACAACGTATACAAATCATTACAATAACGACTGGACTTAACAGATGTTCAGCAGTCTAAATCAAACTTACATTTTTACCATTAATTGAGTGACATTTAGCTTACAATTTGTAACTGTTATATATTGTGAAAACAAAGTGAGATTTAACATTAGAATTGTAAGACAGATATTGGCACAATTTATATCACAAAATTAGGATGATGAGAAGATAATTAGAAGAAGAACTAATATAAAGTAATCATACCATGACGTTATAGAAGTGTTCACACTCTCAGCATTCACACAACAGACAGATCCCAGCTCAAAATCACCCTAAACACACAGCTCATATAACATACATAAGATTTTAATAGGACTCAAAATGCCTATCAGTAATCAATCTCTGTGACAGTAGTTCCTTCATTATTCCAAATATCCAGCTGGGTGTCTCCCTGCTTTCTCTGCTGACAAGTTGTTTTATTCCATCCTGTAGACCTGCTACACCATTATATACGTCACTTATTGTTAAGCTGTATTTCCTAACAGTTACGTTGGTATTTCTGTTAAAGTAGGAGTGGCCAAAGATGAGTGAATGCCTGAGAAAAGTTGATTGAAGTGAAGAGAGACTTTGTGTCTCCTGAAGAGGTTCGAGGTGTGACAGAGGAAGTGCCAGTCCCCACCAGAAGAGTGTGACAGTCCTTGGCATATAGGAGATGCTAAGATAGTCACTGAAAGTGTCTTGGGCACTGCAGTCACTGTCAGTGCTTCCAAAATACTGAGAATTCTTTTTGGGGTAAAAAATATTTTATTTCTCCATAAATTAAGCTCTACAAAATTCTCCTCTCACTTGTCTTTAGAGCTTTCTTTTACATCATGGGAAGGTTTCCCTCTACCCTTGTCTATACTACTGCTCTCCTATAGACACAGAAATCACAATAACGTGATATATCAAATGAACAAATCCACAAAGGCTCTGATGAAGATTGAACCTATGTGCTGGATGTTCCTCTCCTATCTTAGGCAGCTTCCCCTCAAATAAAATTCTTGTTGCCATTCTGAGAAAAGCTGTTGGTGTGGTCAGTTCACATGACTTCAAATCTAAGTTTAGTTCACATGACCTCAAATCTATGAGTCGTCAGCCATAATGTTGCATCACCTTCCTTCTTCTACAGCGCTCTTACTTCTCTGACTCCTGCTCTTGGGAACTTGCCAGATGTGTGCCTCTTCTTCAAGTATGGTCATATA
>WNGS01164416.1:25672-43688 GCA_020271785.1 Procambarus virginalis
CTGTATTGCACCCAATATTCATCCTGTCGTGCACCCCATATTGATCCTGTCGTGCACCCCATACTCATCCTGTCGTGAACCCCATATTCATCCTGTCGTGCACCCCATATTCATCCTGTCGTGCGCCCCATATTCATCATGTCGTGCACCCCCTTATTCATCCTGTCGTGCAAACCAAACTCATCCTGTCGTGCACCAATACTCATCCTGTCGTGCATAATAAATTAGATACACATGGAAAGTACTGGAGGGCAAGGTCCCAATTCTGCACAGTAAGATAACAATGTACTGGAGTGAACGATGTGGAAGATACGCAGGATTGAACCAGTGAAGAGCAGAAGTGCCATAGGCACAATCAGAGAACACTGTATAAACATCGGAGGTCCGCGGTTGTTCAACGTCCTTTTCAGCGACTATAAGAATATTGCCGGAACAACCATGGACGTCTTCAAGAGAAAACTGGATTGTTTTCTAAGATAAGTTCCGAATCAGCCGGTCTGTGGTGGGTATGTGGGCCTGCGGGCCGCTCCTAGCAACAGACTGGTTGACCAAACTCTCAAAAGTTGAGCCTGTCCTAGGGCCGGGCTTGGGGAGTAGGAGAACTCCCTGAACCCCATCAAGCAGGTATCAAGCAGGCACCCCAAACTCATCCTGTCGTGCACCCCATATTCATCTTGTCGTGCACCCCCATATACATCCTGCCGTGCACCCAATATTCATCCTTTCGTGCACCCCATATTAATCCTGTCGTGCACCTCGTATTCATCCTGTCGTGCACTATATGTTCATCCTGTCGTGCACACCATATTCATCCTGTCGTGCATCCCATATTCATCCTGTCGTGCACTCCCATTCATCCTGTCATGCACCTCATACTCATCCTGCCATGCACCCCATACTCATCCTATCATGCACCCCATATATATCCTGTCGTGCACCCCATACTCATCCTGTTGTGCACCACATACTCGTCCTTTCTAGAACCCCATATTCATCCTGTCGTGCACGACATACTCATCCTGTCGTTCACCCCATATTCATCCTCTCGTGCACCTCCATATTCATCCTGTCGTTCGCCCCCATATTCATCCTGTCGTACGCCCCATATGCATCCTGTCGTGCACCTATATTCATCCTGTCGTGCACCCCATATTCATCTTGTCGTGCATCCCATATTCATCCTGTCGTTCAACCTAATATTCATCCTGTCTTGCACCCCAAACTCATCCTGTCGTGCACCCATACTCATCCTGTCGTGCATAGTAAATATTATACACATGGAAAATACTGGAGGGCCAGGTCCCAAATCTGCACAGTAAGATGCTAACGTACTGGAGTGAACGATCTTGAAAAAAATGCAGGATTGAACTAGTGAAGAGCAGAGGTGCCATAGGCACAATCAGAGAACACTGTATAAACATCAGAGGTCCGCGGTTGTTCAACGTCTTCCCAGCGACTATAAGAAATATTGATGGAACAACCGTGGACATCTTCAAGAGAAAACTGGATTGTTTTTTTAGAGAAGTTCCGGATCAGCCGGGCTGTGGTGGGTATGTGGGCCTGCGGGCCGCTCGAAGGAACAGTCTGGTGGACCAAACTCTCAAGTCGAGCAGGCCTCCACCCCCAGGCCTCCACCCCCAGGAAGCAGCCCGTGACAGCTGACTAACACCCAGGTACCTATTTTACTGCTAGGTAAGAGGGGCATAGGGTGAAAGAAACTCTGCCCATTGTTTCTCGCCGGCGCCTGGGATCGAACCCAGGACCACAGGATCACAAGTCCAGCGTGCTGTCCGCTCGGCCGACCAATCCCGGGCTTGGGGATTAGAAATACTCCGAGAACCCCTTCAAGCAAGTATCAAGCAGGCACCCCCAAACTCATCCTGTCGTGCAGCCCATATTCATCTTGTCGTGCACCCCCATATTCATCCTGTCGTGCACCCAATATTCATCATTTCGTGCACCCTCATATTAATACTGTCGTGCACCCAATATTCATCCTGTCGTGAACCCCATATTCATCCTGTCACGCACCCTATATTTATCCTGACGTGCACCCCATATTCATCCTGTCGTGCACCCCATATTCATCCTGTCGTGCACTCCATATCCGTCCTTTCGTGCACCCCATATTCGTCCTGTCGTATACCCTATATTCATCCTGTCGTGCACCCCATATTCATCCTGTCGTGCACCCCATATTCATCCTGCCGTGCACCCCGTACTCATCCTGTCGTTCACTCCATATTCATCCTGTCGTGCACACCATATTCATCCTGTCGTGCACTACATGTTCATCCTGTCGTGCACCCGATGTTCATCCTGTCGTGCACCCCCGTATTCATCCTGTCGTGCACCCCATATTCATCCTGTCGTGCATGCAATATTCATCCCTTCGTGCTCAGCATATTCTTCCTGTCGTGCACCCCTTATTCATCCGGTCGTGCACCCCATACTCATCCTGTCGTTCACTCCATATTCATCCGGTCGTGCACCCCATATCCATCCTGTCGTGCACCCCATATTCATCCTGTCGTGCACCCCATATTCATCCTGTCGTGCACCCCATATTCATCCTGTCGTGCACCACATATTCATCCTGTCGTGCACCCCATATTCATCCTGTCGTGCACCCCATAATTTTCCTGTCGTGCACACCTTTATTCATCCTGCCGTGCAACCCGTATTCATCCTTTCATGTACCCCATATTCATCCTGTCGTGCACCTCATATTCATCATGTCGTGCACCCTATATTCATCCTTTCTTGCACCCCATATTCATCCTGTCGTGCACCCCATATTCATCCTGTCGTGCACCCTATATTCATCCTGTCGTGCACCCCATATTCATCCTGTCGTGCACCTCATATTCATCCTGTCGTCCATCCCAAATTCATCCTGTCGTGCACACTATATTCATCCTGTCGTGCACCCCATACTCATCATGTCGTGCACCCCTTATTCATTCTGTCGTGCACCCCATATTCATCCTGTCGTCCACAACATATTCAGCCTGTCTTGCGCCCCACATTCATCCTGTCGTGAACGCCATATTCATCCCTTTCGTGCACCCCCCCCATATTCATCCTGTCGTGCACCCCAAACTCAATTGTCGTGCACCACATACTCATCCTGTCGTTCACCCCATTTTCGTCCTGTCGTGCACCCCATTCTCATCCTGTCGTGCACCCCATATTCATCCATTCGTGAACTCCAAACTCATCCTGTCGTGCACCCTATATTCATCCTGTCGTGCACCCACTATTTATCCTGTCGTGCACCACATATTCATCCTGTCGTGCACCTGATATTCATCCTGTCGTACACCCCGTATTCATCCTGTCGTGCACCCCATATTCATCCTGTCGTGCATGCAATATTCATCCCTTCGTGCACAGCATATTCTTCCTGTCGTGCACCCTTATTCATTCGGTCGTGCACCCCATACTCATCCTGTCGTTCACTCCATATTCATCTGGTCGTGCACCCCATATCCATCCTGTCGTGCACCCCATATTCATCCTGTCGTGCACCCCATATTCATCCTGTCGTGCACCCCATATTCATCCTGTCGTGCACCACATATTCATCCTGTCGTGCACCCCATATTCATCCTGTCGTGCGCCCCATATTTTTCCTGTCGTGCACACCTATATTCATCCTGCCGTGCAACCCGTATTCATCCTTTCATGTACCCCATATTCATCCTGTCGTGCACCTCATATTCATCATGTCGTGCACCCCATATTCATCTTTTCTTGCACCCCATATTCATCCTGTCGTGCACCCCATATTCATCCTGTCGTGCACCCTATATTCATCCTGTTGTGCACCCCATATTCATCCTGTCGTGCACCTCATTTTCATCCTGTCGTCCATCCCAAATTCGTCCTGTCGTGCACCCCTTATTCATCCTGTCGTGCACCCCATATTCATCCTGTCGTGCACCCCACATTCATCCTGTCGTGAACGCCATATTCATCCCTTTCGTGCACCCCCCCATATTCATCCTGTCGTGCACCCCAAACTCAACTGTCGTGCACCACATACTCATCCTGTCGTTCACCCCATTTTCGTCCTGTCGTGCACCCCATTCTCATCCTGTCGTGCACCCCATATTCATCCATTCGTGAACCCCAAACTCATCCTGTCGTGCACCCTATATTCATCCTGTCGTGCACCCACTTTTCATCCTGTCGTGCACCCCATATTTATCCTTCGTGCACCCCATATTCTTCCTGTCGTGCGCCCTATATTCATCCTGTCGTGCACCCCATATTCATCATGTCGTACACCCCATATTCATCCTATCGTGCACCCCCATATTCATCCCGTCATGCACCCCAAACTCATCTTGTCGTGCACCTCATATCCAACCTGTCGTGCACCCAATATTCATCCTGTTGTGCACCCCATATTCATCCTGTCGTGCACCCCATATTCATCCTGTCGTGCACCCCGTACTTATCCTGTCGTTCACCCCATATTCATCCTGTCGTGCATCCTATATTCATCCTCTCGTGCACCCCATATTCATCCTGTCGTGCAACCCCATATTCATCCTGTCGTGCATCTCATATTTATCATGTCGTACACCCCATATTCATCCTGTCGTGTACCCCATACTGATCGTATCGTGCACCATATACTCATCTTTTCGTACACCCCCATATTCATCCTATCGTGCACCCTATATTCATCCTGTCGTGCACCCCATATTCATCCTGTCGTGCACCCCCGTATTCATCCTGTCGTTCACCTCATACTCATCCTGTCGTGCAATCCATATTAATCCTGTCGTACACCTCCATATTCATCCTGTCGTGCATACCAATATTCATCCTGTCGTGCACCCCATGCTCATCCTCTTGTACACCCCATACTTATCCTGTCATGTACCCCATATTCATCCTGTCGTGCACCCCATATTCAACCGGTCGTGCATTCCATACTCATCTTGTCTTGCACCCCATATTCATCCTGTCGTGTACTTAATTAATACTCATCTTGTGAGCCTATTATTACAGAGAGCACAACAGGTCGTAATCAGACCTCAGCGGTGAGTTTTACATTATCATTTTCATATAATTTTTCCACACCTTTTGTCAATTTTGCCCTTTTTTTGCAACAAGTGCCAGCTGGTTATAAAAAAATCCCAGTAGTACAGGTGGGCTCGTTTTTGACGCACAATCGAGAATTCTGGGTTCGAATCTCGGGCGGGACAAAAGTGTTTGGAGGCACATTTTCTTTCACCTAATGCAACTGTTCACCTAGCAGTAAGGAGGTACTCAGGAATTAGTCAGCTTGTTGTGGGGTTGCATCCTGGCGGGGTCAGAAATTGGACTTTGGGGGTAGTGGGGGGGGGCATCGATATTAAAATAACGTGTATAAATACACTCTGGCTTCTTGTCCCCCGACACAATGAATTATAAATATTATTATAAAAAGGAATAAAATTCATTGCAGGATCTAAATTTACATAAATTATTTAACAGTGATGGTAAGTCTTTTGCTAATACCCCCCACGCCATCTGGCCCGTTGGCGTCGTGAGGGGGCTTCGTAGACGGCTGCCGGAGTGTGATGCTCCGTGGAACAGTCCTCTGTCCTTTTGTGGCCTTGCACTTCTGCTGCTGTTTTCTCTAATTGTGCTGGATCGCTTTTCCTTTTCATTATGTTTCGTTTTTCTCCCCCCTCTTCTCCTATCTGCTTGTCGTTTTCCTGCCGACCTTTTGCTTGCTTTGGATTATTCCTTTGGACTTCTTCTATTTTGACGCCCGGGTGCTTGGGGAGGCATACCCTTGCACCCGTAGAACTGTAGTACCCAACGTCTCGAGCGAGGGGAACCTTTTATTGTCAATCCCCCTTTCGTCGCTGAACCCGATCTCGATGGACTGATGGTTCTTAAGGTGGCGTTTGTGAGGCGTATACTCACGGCGCACCCCTAGGGGGCCCCAGCATGATCGGCGATAGCTTCCTGTTGGGTGTCCTGCCTCTAATTGTGGCTCCAGGGTGGGTATGGGGGCACATTCGTGGATGAATTTATCACTCTTCGTCCATATGTCGTTGAATGTTTCTGTTGTACCCTCTCGGGCTCGTGGGGTGGGCGACCAAGCCCCTGAGTCGGCCTGTCTTGGAAGACTGGGCTCTGTAGCCTCTGCTGCGTTGGGCCCCGACCTTGCTCCTCCTTTGACCATCCTGACTTCTTCCCCCAGCTCCCCTCCCTCCTCTGTGGTTGGGTCGAGCCTCAAGCCCCCAGTGGTGACCACTTCGTCCCCTGGTGCGGCTAAGTCTCTCGTTGTGACTACTGCGCCTTTTGTGCCCTCTCTCTCTGGGGGTTCTCAACGCTGTCAGCGCCACGGCCATACTCGCTCGTCTCCTTCCTGTACTGATGCATATCAGGCCTTGTTTGGTACTGCTTCATGGGCCGAATACTTTGATCTCCTCCCTCTTGATTCCGCGCCTCCTGACGATTTCTCCCTCCATCGGCATCTCGTTGATTCCGTGGATGCGTCTGTCACCTTCAACCCCACTCGTCTCGGTACACGTGTCGTTGCTGCTCCTTCTCAGGATGCAGCTTCCCGCTTGGCTACCTTATCCTGCCTTGGCGAGATCCCTGTCCGGGTCTCTAAGAACGCTCGGTTGAATGCCAGTGTTGGCACTATTCTCCTCCCGCCCCATGTTGCAACCGGTGTTCGGAATCTGCAGGACTGCCACGATGACATTCGGCATATCGTTGATGCCCAAGGCCATTCTGTCCTCCAGGTTGACTCTTTTACTCGTCCCCCTCGTGGTCGTCGCCGTCAACCCCTTTGAGTTGTGAAGATCACCTTTGATGGTAGGACCCGTCCATCCTCTGTCATTCTTGCTGGTGCCCGGTGCTCTGTCCAGGAGTATATTCCTTCTCCTCGACTTTGTAACAAGTGTTGGAGGTTTGGGCATGGTGCCCTCCGCTGCTCTGGGACTGTCTCTCTCTGTCCTTTGTGTGGGGGTGAGGGTCACTCTAAGTCGGAGTGCACTTCTCCCCAAGCTCGCTGCCTCAACTGCGGTGAGGCCCATCCTACCTTCTCCCATGCCTGTATCCATTACAAGCTTGAGGCAGCCGTCCTCAACTTGAAGCACAGGGAGCGTTTATCTTTTCCTGAGGCGAGGCGCCAGGTTCGCCGGCTCCCGCCTTATGCTAACGTCTCTTATACTCGCGTGTTGCGCTCTTCCTCTCCTCGTCCTTCCCACCTTCCTCAGACTCACAACCGTTTCCGGGCCTTTAACCCTGATACGCCCACTGCCCCCTCCTCTGTTTCTTTGAGTTCTGTCCCGAAGGGTCCCCCTCCTGGTCCTCTGTCTGGGGTTCCCCTTCTTTCTACCCGGTCTGTCATGTCTTCTGTGTCTTCTTCTCATCTCCCTCCGATCCTCCTTCCCATCCTCCTCCTCCATCTATTGACTCTCCCCGCCGCCTGTCGGTGCAGGCGAATATCCATCGCTCTTCTAACGGCCGTCGTGTGTGCTCTCGTTCAGCTTCTCCTGTTGAGACACTGGAATCCGTTGCCCGGTACGTAGTTGCTGGACACCGGTCTCTTTAAGTCAGAAGCGTAAGCCTGGCTCCTCTCCTTCCTCCTCCTCGGCGGGTAAGAAGGCTTCGCTTTCTTCCTCGGCCCCTACTACTGGCTCTATTGCTCCTTCTCCTCCCATTTCAGTGGTTGCGCGCCCTGTTTCTGCTATGGAGGTTTCTTTGGCCCCTGCTTCCCTTTCGGTTGCTGCCCTTCCTGCGGTGCACTCCCCTCTTTCTACTCCCCCTCTTCTTGCTTCTGTCCTTGACTGCTCCTCTCCGTTGTCTCCTCCTCTTCTTCCTCCTCCTCCTGCTGGTCGTTTCGTGGCTATTCCTTTCTCTCCCCCCCCCCAGCCGTTGCTGGGGCACCTAATTCTTCTGCTCTCTTGATTCGCGCTGATGTTCCCTTTGTTCCTTTACTTTTTCCTTCGCCTCTCCATTGTTCCGCTACTCGTATCTTTGTGTGGAAATGGTACTCAGTTTGTTCCATTTATCTCCCCCCGAGTGTCCCACTTTCTCTTCCTGATTTGAAACACCTCCTGGACTCCTTGCCGAAGCCTGTGCTCCTGCTGGGTTACTTCAATTGTTGTCATTCTCTTTGGTGTGATGTTCTGACGAATACCCGAGGTCGCCTTCTTGAGCCATTTCTCCTCTCTTCTTCTTTGTCTCTTCTGAATTCTGGTGAGCCCACTCATTTGGACTCTCGGACTCGCACCCTTTACTGTCTTGATCTTTCTCTCTGCTCTTCCTCTCTTTACTTAGATTTCACGTGGCAGGTTCTTGATGACCTCCATGGCAGTGATCATTTCCCCATCCTTGTTTCCTTTTTCTCTTTTCGCCCTTCCCTCTCTTTTCCTAGGTGGCAGTTTGTTAAAGCGGACTGGGACCTATTTACCCTCAGTGCTGCTCTCTCTGACCTCTCCCTTCTGCCTCCCCCTCACGCTCTTCTCCTTTTTCATGACACTGCCATCCGCTCTATTCCTCGCTCTTCCTCTCGGGGTCCACGGAAGTGCGTTCCCTGGTGGAATGTGGACTGTGCTCGTGCTGTCCGCTGTAAGCGTGCAGCCTGGAAGAGGCACCGCCGTCGGCAGACGACCGATTCTTTTCTTTTCTTTCGGAAAGCGAGTGCGGTGGCCCGTAGGGCCATCCGTATGACTAAACGTGAATGTTGGGCTTCTTATGTCTCCACAATTATGTCCGAAACTCCCCTGCCACAGATATGGAAGCGTATCCGCAAGATAGCGGGTAAGTTCGTTCCCGATGTTTCCCGGGTCCTTCACCTCCATGGTACTCTTGTGGCAGACCCGTTGCAGGTCGCTACCGAACTGGGTTCCCACTTTTCTTCTGTTAGCTCTGGTCTACATCTTCCCCAATCTTTCCTTCTTTGTAAACCTGTCCTTGAGTCTCGTCCTTTAGATTTCTGCACTCATCTTCGACTTTCCTATAACGATCCCTTCTCTCTCTCTGAACTTCGTTCTGCCGTGGCCCTCTGCGGTTCTACGGCGGCGGGCTTCGATGTTATTCATTATGAGATGCTTCGCCATCTCCCTCTGTGCTCGTCTTAGTATTTACTGAGTCTGTATAATCGGATCTGGGAGTCGTCGTCAGTCCCTGAGGACTGGCTCGATGCCGTTGTCCTCCCTGTTCGCAAACCAGGGTCTCTGGGAACTTCCCCTAAGGACTTTCGCCCTATTGCCCTCACAAGTTGTGTCTGCAAACTCTTTGAACGTATGGTTAACGTTCGTCTGATGTGGTTCCTGGAACACCATCACCTCCTCTCCCTTTCTCAATTTGGTTTCCGCAAGTGCCGCAGCACGACAGATGTCCTGGTGAACTTGGAGGTCTATATTCGTACTGCTTTTGCTGCGAGGACCTCCGTTGTTGCCGTCCTTTTTGACCTGGAAAAGGCTTACGACACCACTTGGCGATATCATATTCTATCCCAGCTTCATTCTTTTGGCCTTCGTGGTCATCTCCCTCTCTTTCTCCGCAGCTTCCTCTCTCGTCGTTCCTTTCGGGTGCGCCTTGGTACCGCTCTCTCTGCCTCTTTTCAGCAATACGAAGGTGTGCCCCAGGGTAGTGTTCTGAGCACTACTCTTTTTTCTGGTTGCCCTCAATGGTCTTCTTTCCTCTCTTCCTTCAGGTGTCTTCTCCGCTCTCTATGTCGATGATCTTACCCTTTGCTGTCAGGGTGATGATTCGCCTCTCCTTCAGCGCCGGCTTCAACTTGCGATTGATGCCGTGTCGTCTTGGGCCACCGATCATGGCTTCAAGTTCTCTACTTCTAAGACTTGTGCCATGTCTTTTACTCGGAAACGGGTCGTTCTTCGTCCCTCTTTGTCACTTTATGGTCATCCCTTGAGTACAAAGATTCCGCGAAGCTTTTGGGGTTATTCCTTGACACTCGTTTGTCTTGGTCTCCCCATATCTCTTACCTCCGTGTTGAGTGCTCTAAGGCCCTTACCCTCCTTCGAGTATTGTCCCATACTTCTTGGGGAGCGGATAGGCGCACTCTCCTTGCTTTGCATTCCTCTCTCGTCCTGTCTAAGCTCGATTATGGTTGCCCTGCTTACTCGTCTGCTTCTCCTTCTGCTCTTCGCCGTCTTGATGCTTTGCACCATACTGGGCTGCGCCTCAGTTCTGGTGCCTTTCGTTCGACTCCGTCCTTAGCTTGTATGTTGACACTGGCTTCCTGTCTCTCCAGGACCGCCGTGATCGCTACTGTCTTCGCTATCTTGCGCGGTCCTTACAACATCCTTCCTCTCGCCTCTGTCGTGCTTTAACTTTTACCCTCCTGCGGTTCCTGTTCCTCTTCACCACCTCCCTCTTTCTGTCCGGTTATCTCGCTTACAGGATTCTCTTTCCGTTCGTGTTTCTAATGTTTCTCCTCGTGTTGTTCCTTCTTTGCCCCGTGGAGAGTCCCCCTTCCGCAGTTTTGTACATCCTTGACCCGCGTCACTAAAGCTTTTACCCCTCCTACGGTTCTAAAACGCCTTTTCCTTGAGCACTTTTCTTCTCACTCCCGCTCCGTTTCTGTCTTCACCGATGGGTCTAAGTCTGCGGACGGTGTTGGCTACTCTGTTGTTTTTCCTGATCGCACTTATATGTGTCGCTTACCTCCGGAGACTAGCATCTTTACAGCGGAGCTTTATGCTATTCTCTATGCTCTTCGTCTCCTGCTTTCTCGTTGTCAGTCTTCCTTTTGGTTGTTGTTGACTCTCGTAGTGCCCTCATGGCTCTCGGGTCCTTTAATCCGGTTCATCCAGTAGTTGTCGAGATCCAGCATTGGCTGTTTCTTGTTCACAGTAAGTTTAAGTCGGTTGAGTTTTGTTGGGTTCCCAGCCATATTGGCGTGTCTTTAAATGAGCGTGCGGATGCTGCCGCCAAGGAAGCTGTCCGCTCTTGTCCCATCTCTCGTAAAGGTATTCCATATTCCGACTTTTACCCGGTTATCCATTCCTCCATCCTTACCCGTTGGCAGGCTTCTTGGTCGTCTGTTACTGGTAACAAACTCCGTACTCTTAAATGTTGTGTTTCCTCGTGGCCGTCCTCCTACACCGTAACGGCGATGGGAAACTGCTCTGGCGAGGTTGCGTATTGGCCATACTCGCTTAACCCATGGTCACTTGATGGAGCGCCGCCCTGCTTCTTATTGTCCTAATTGCATTGTCCCTCTTACGGTCGTGCATGTCCTTCTTGAATGTCCTGACTACCGGGACGAGCGTGTCTTGCTTTCCGACCGTTTTTCGGCGTCACCTGTCCCTCGATAGAATTCATTGTGACTCGGATACTTTTGATATCGTTCGNTTTTCATATAATTTTTCCACACCTTTTGTCAATTTTGCCCTTTTTTTTGCAACAATGCCAGCTGGTTATAAAAAAAATCCCAGTAGTACAGGTGGGCTCGTTTTTGACGCACAATCGAGAATTCTGGGTTCGAATCTCGGGCGGGACAAAAGTGTTTGGAGGCACATTTTCTTTCACCTAATGCAACTGTTCAACCTAGCAGTAAGGAGGTACTCAGGAATTAGTCAGCTTGTTGTGGGGTTGCATCCTGGCGGGGTCAGAAATTGGACTTTGGGGTAGTGGGGGGGGGCATCGATATTAAAATAACGTGTATAAATACACTCTGGCTTCTTGTCCCCCGACACAATGAATTATAAATATTATTATAAAAAGGAATAAAATTCATTGCAGGATCTAAATTTACATAAATTATTTAACAGTGATGGTAAGTCTTTTGCTAATACCCCCCACGCCATCTGGCCCGTTGGCGTCGTGAGGGGGCTTCGTAGACGGCTGCCGGAGTGTGATGCTCCGTGGAACAGTCCTCTGTCCTTTTGTGGCCTTGCACTTCTGCTGCTGTTTTCTCTAATTGTGCTGGATCGCTTTTCCTTTTCATTATGTTTCGTTTTTCTCCCCCCTCTCTCTCCTATCTGCTTGTCGTTTTCCTGCCGACCTTTTGCTTGCTTTGGATTATTCCTTTGGACTTCTTCTATTTTGACGCCCGGGTGCTTGGGGAGGCATACCCTTGCACCCGTAGAACTGTAGTACCCAACGTCTCGAGCGAGGGGAACCTTTTATTGTCAATCCCCCTTTCGTCGCTGAACCCGATCTCGATGGACTGACGGTTCTTAAGGTGGCGTTTGTGAGGCGTATACTCACGCGCACCCCTAGGGGGCCCAGCATGATCGGCGATAGCTTCCTGTTGGGTGTCCTGCCTCTAATTGTGGCTCCATGGTGGGTATGGGGGCACATTCGTGGATGAATTTATCACTCTTCGTCCATATGTCGTTGAATGTTTCTGTTGTACCCTCTCGGCTCGTGGGGTGGGCGACCAAGCCCCTGAGTCGGCCTGTCTTGGAAGACTGGGCTCTGTAGCCTCTGCTGCGTTGGGCCCCGACCTTGCTCCTCCTTTGACTCCTGACTTCTCCCCCTTCTTCCCCCAGCTCCCCTCCCTCCCTGGTTGGGTCGAGCCTCAAGCCCCCAGTGGTGACCACTTCGTCCCTGGTGCGGCTAAGTCTCTCGTTGTGACTACTGCGCCTTTTGTCCCCTCTCTCTCTGGGGGTTCTCAACGCTGTCAGCGCCACGGCCACACTCGCTCGTCTCCTTCCTGT
The DNA here is from genome assembly GCA_020271785.1 of Procambarus virginalis. Classification (NCBI taxonomy): domain Eukaryota; kingdom Metazoa; phylum Arthropoda; class Malacostraca; order Decapoda; family Cambaridae; genus Procambarus; species Procambarus virginalis. The sequence continues at coordinate 38,332 of WNGS01164416.1, forward strand.
ACTGATGCGTATCAGGCCTTGTTTGGTACTGCTTCATGGGCCAAATACTTTGATCTCCTCCCTCTTGATTCCGCGCCTCCTGACGATTTCTCCCTCCATCGGCATCTCGTTGATTCCGTGGATGCGTCTGTCACCTTCAACCCCACTCGTCTCGGTACACGTGTCGTTGCTGCTCCTTCTCAGGATGCAGCTTCCCGCTTGGCTACCTTATCCTGCCTTGGCGAGATCCCTGTCCGGGTCTCTAAGAACGCTCGGTTGAATGCCAGTGTTGGCACTATTCTCCTCCCGCCCCATGTTGCAACCGGTGTTCGGAATCTGCAGGACTGCCACGATGACATTCGGCATATCCTTGATGCCCAAGGCCATTCTGTCCTCCAGGTTGACTCTTTTACTCGTCCCCCTCGTGGTCGTCGCCGTCAACCCCTTCGAGTTGTGAAGATCACCTTTGATGGTAGGACCCGTCCATCCTCTGTCATTCTTGCTGGTGCCAGGTGCTCTGTCCAGGAGTATATTCCTTCTCCTCGACTTTGTAACAAGTGCTGGAGGTTTGGGCATGGTGCCCTCCGCTGCTCTGGGACTGTCTCTCTCTGTCCTTTGTGTGGGGGTGAGGTCACTCTAAGTCGGAGTGCACTTCTCCCCAAGCTCGCTGCCTCAACTGCGGTGAGGCCCATCCTACCTTCTCCCGTGCCTGTATCCATTACAAGCTTGAGGCAGCCGTCCTCAACTTGAAGCACAGGGAGCGTTTATCTTTTCCTGAGGCGAGGCGCCAGGTTCGCCGGCTCCCGCCTTATGCTAACGTCTCTTATGCTCGCGTGTTGCGCTCTTCCTCTCCTCGTCCTTCCCACCTTCCTCAGACTCACAACCGTTTCCGGGCCTTGGACCCTGATACGCCCACTGCCCCCTCCTCTGTTCCTTTGAGTTCTGTCCCGAAGGGTCCCCCTCCTGGTCCTCTGTCTGGGGTTCCCCTTCTTTCTACCCGGTCTGTCATGTCTCCTGTGTCTTCTTCTCATCTCCCTCCGATCCTCCTTCCCATCCTCCTCCTCCATCTATTGACTCTCCCCGCCGCCTGTCGGTGCAGGCGAATGTCCATCGCTCTCTAACGGCCGTCGTGTGTGCTCTCGTTCAGCTTCTCCTGTTGAGACACTGGAATCCGTTGCCCGGTACGTAGTTGCTGGGACACCGGTCTCTTTAAGTCAGAAGCGTAAGCCTGGCTCCTCTCCTTCCTCCTCCTCGGCGGGTAAGAAGGCTTCGCTTTCTTCCTCGGCCCCTACTACTGGCTCTATTGCTCCTTCCCCTCCCATTTCAGTGGTTGCGCGCCCTGTTTCCTGCTATGGAGGTTTCTTTGGCCCCTGCTTCCCTTTCGGTTGCTGCCCTTCCTGCGGTGCACTCCCCTCTTTCTACTCCCCCTCTTCTTGCTTCTGTCCTTGACTGCTCCTCTCCGTTGTCTCCTCCTCCTTCTTCCTCCTCCTCCTGCTGGTCGTTTTCGTGGCTTTCTTTCTCTCCCCCCCCCCGCCGTTGCTGGGGCCCTAATTCTTCTGCTCTCTTGATTCGCGCTGATGTTCCCTTTGTTCCTTTACTTTTTCCTTCGCCTCTCCATTGTTTCCGCTACTCGTATCTTTGTGTGGAAATGGTACTCAGTTTGTTCCATTTATCTCCCCCCGAGTGTCCCACTTTCTCTTCCTGATTTGAAACACCTCCTGGACTCCTTGCCGAAGCCTGTGCTCCTGCTGGGTTACTTCAATTGTTGTCATTCTCTTTGGTGTGATGTTCTGACGAATACCCGAGGTCGCCTTCTTGAGCCATTTCTCTCTCTTCTTCTTGTCTCTTCTGAATTCTGGTGAGCCCACTCATTTGGACTCTCGGACTCGCACCCTTACTGTCTTGATCTTTCTCTCTGCTCTTCCTCTCTTTACTTAGATTTCACGTGGCAGGTTCTTGATGACCTCCATGGCAGTGATCATTTCCCCATCTTGTTTCCTTTCTCTTTTCGCCCTTCCCTCTCTTTTCCTAGGTGGCAGTTTGCTAAAGCGGACTGGGACCTATTTACCCTCATGCTGCTCTCTCTGACCTCTCCCTTCTGCCTCCCCCTCACGCTCTTCTCCTTTTTCATGACACTGCCATCCGCTCTATTCCTCGCTCTTCCTCTCGGGTCCACGGAAGTGCGTTCCCTGTGGAATGCGGACTGTGCTCGGGCTGTCCGCTGTAAGCGTGCAGCCTGGAAGAGGCACCGCCGTCGGCAGACGACCGATTCTTTTCTTTTCTTTCGGAAAGCGAGTGCGGTGGCCCGTAGGGCATCCGTATGACTAAACGTGAATGTTGGCTTCTTATGTCTCCACAATTACGTCCGAAACTCCCCTGCCACAGATATGGAAGCGTATCCGCAAGATAGCGGGTAAGTTCGTTCCCGATGTTTCCCGGTCCTTCACCTCCGTGGTACTCTTGTGGCGACCCGTTGCAGGTCGCTACCGAACTGGGTTCCCACTTTTCTTCTGTTAGCTCTGGTCTTCATCTTCCCCAATCTTTCCTTCTTCGTAACCTGTCCTTGAGTCTCGTCCTTTAGATTTCTGCACTCATCTTCGACTTTCTATAACGATCCCTTCTCTCTCTCTGAACTTCGTTCTGCCCTGGCCCTCTGCGGTTCTACGGCGGCGGGCTCCGATGATTCATTCATAGAGATGCTTCGCCATCTCCCTCCGTGCACGTCTCAGTTTACTGAGTCTGTATAATCGGATCTGGGAGTCGTCGTCAGTCCCTGAGGACTGGCTCGATGCCGTTGTCCTCCCTGTTCGCAAACCAGGGTCTCTGGGAACTTCCCTAAGGACTTTCGCCCTATTGCCCTCACAAGTTGTGTCTGCAAACTTTTGAACGTATGGTTAACGTTCGTCTGATGTGGTTCCTGGAACACCATCACCTCCTCTCCCCTTCTCAATTTGGTTTCCGCAAGTGCCGCAGCACGACAGATGTTCTGGTGAACTTGGAGTTCTATATTCGTACTGCTTTTGCTGCGAGGACCTCCGTTGTTGCCGTCCTTTTTGACCTGGAAAAGGCTTACGACACCACTTGCGATATCATATTCTATCCCAGCTTCATTCTTTGGCCTTCGTGGTCATCTCCCTCTCTTTCTCCGCAGCTTCCTCCTCGTCGTTCCTTTCGGTGCGCCTTGGTACCGCTCTCTCTGCCTCTTTTCAGCAATACGAAGGTGTGCCCCAGGGTAGTGTTCTGAGCACTACTCTTTTTCTGGTTGCCCTCAATGGTCTTCTTTCCTCTCTTCCTTCAGGTGTCTTCTCCGCTCTCTATGTCGATGATCTTACCTTTTGCTGTCAGGGTGATGATTCGCCTCTCCTTCAGCGCCGGCTTCAACTTGCGATTGATGCCGTGTCGTCTTGGGCACCGATCATGGCTTCAAGTTCCTACTTCTAAGACTTGTGCCATGTCTTTTACTCGGAAACGGGTCGTTCTTCGTCCCTCTTTGTCACTTTATGGTCATCCCCTTGAGTACAAAGATTCCGCGAAGCTTTTGGGTTATTCCTTGACACTCGTTTGTCTTGGTCTCCCCATATCTCTTACCTCCGTGTTGAGTGCTCTAAGGCCCTTACCCTCCTTCGAGTATTGTCCCATACTTCTTGGGAGCGGATAGGCGCACTCTCCTTGATTTGCATTCCTCTCTCGTTGTCTAAGCTCGATTATGGGGCCTGCTTACTCTTCTGCTTCTCCTTCTGCTCTTCGCCGTCTTGATGCTTTGCACATACTGGGCTGCGCCTCAGTTCTGGTGCCTTTCGTTCGCTCCCGTCCTTAGCTTGTATGTTGACATGGCTTCCTATTCTCAGGACTGCCGTGACGCTACTGTCTTCGCTATCTTGCGCGGTCCTTGCAACATCCTTCCTCTCGCCTCTGTGGCTTTAACTTTTACCTCCTGCGGTTACTGTTCCTGTTTCACCACCTCCCTCTTTCTGTCCGGTTATCTCGCTTACAGGATTCTCTTTCCGTTCGAGTTTCTAATGTTTCTCCTCGTGTTGTTCCTTCTTTGCCCCGTGAGAGTCCCCCTTCCGCAGTTTTGTACGTCCTTGACCCGCGTCACTAAAGCTTTTACCCCCCTACGGTTCTAAAACGCCTTTTCCTGAGCACTTTTCTTCTCACTCCCGCTCCGTTTCTGTCTTCACCGATGGGTCTAAGTCTGCGGACGGTGTTGGCTACTCTGTTGTTTTTCCTGATCGCACTATATGTGTCGCTTACCTCGGAGACTAGCATCTTTACGGCAGAGCTTTATGCTATTCTCTATGCTCTTCGTCTCCTGCTTTCTCGTTGTCAGTCTTCCTTTGTGGTTGTTGTTGACTCTCGTAGTGCCCTCATGGCTCTCGGGTCCTTTAATCCGGTTCATCCAGTAGTTGTCGAGATCCAGCATTGGCTGTTTCTTGTTCACAGCAAGTTTAAGTCGGTTGAGTTTTGTTGGGTTCCCAGCCATATTGGTGTGTCTTTAAATGAGCGTGCGGATGCTGCCGCCAAGGAAGCTGTCCGCTCTTGTCCCATCTCTCGTAAAGGTATTCCTTATTCCGACTTTTACCCGGTATCCATTCCTCCATCCTTACCCGTTGGCAGGCTTCTGGTCGTCTGTTTGGTAACAAAACTCCGTACTCTAAATGTTGTGTTTCCTCGTGGCCATCCTCCTACCACCGTAACCGGCGGTGGGAAACTGCTTTGGCGAAGTTGCGTATGGCCATACTCGCTTAACCATGGTCACTTGATGGAGCGCCGCCCTGCTCCTTATTGTCCTAATTGCATTGTCCCTCTTACGGTCGGCATGTCCTTCTTGAAGTCCTGGCTTCGGGACGAGCGTATGTCTTGCTTTCCGCCCGTTCTAACTGTAGGTTGTAACTGAGTGATTGTAACCTATCCACCGCTGCCCACTGGATGGGGGGCGGTGTGCAGGACAAACATATAAATTGTGAACACTAGCTCTCCACATATGTCAGTTGCTTAATTTAGAACCTGTACTTGAGGTCGATCTCGAACCCATTGTTGATGTGACGACTTATATTGAATTTTGTAACTCGATCATCAAGATTGTAACCTGCTTAGCTAAATGAATTGTGGGGTTCAGTCCCTGAGCCCATTATGTGCCTCTGTAACCCTTTCTACCGCCCACAAGATGGGTATGGGGTACATAATAAATGAACTAAACTAACTAACGACCGCCCTCGCGGTCACTTGTCCCTCGATAGAATTCTTGGTGACTCGGAACTTTTGATATCGTTCGCCTTATGCGTTTTTGTTCTCGTATTGGCATCCTTGGTGATATTTAGCGCCCTCTGATTATTCCGCACCTTTGATGGTGCTACATAGTCTTCCCGGTTTGGTGC
>WNGS01164418.1:25485-39993 GCA_020271785.1 Procambarus virginalis
CACTACACTGAGCTGTTATGTACTCCACTACATTGAGGTAGTATGTACTACACAGCACTGAGAAGGTATGTACTACACTACACTGAGGAGGTATAGACAAAACTACACTGAGGTGGAATGTACTACACTATACTGCGGTGGAATATACTACACTAAACTGAGCAGGTATGTACTACACTACACTGAGGTGGTATGTTCTAAACTACACTGCGGTCTTATGTACTACACTAAACTGAGGTGGGATGTACTACACTACACTGAGGTAGGATGTACTACACTACACTGAGGTGGGATGTCCTACACTATACTGTGTTGGTATGTACTACACTCACGTGATATGTACTAATCTACACTGAGGTGGTATGTAATTCACTACACTGGGGTGGGATGTATTTCACTACACTGAGCTGTTATGTACTCCACTACATTGAGGTAGTATGTCCTACACAGCACTGAGAAGGTATGTACTACACTACACTGAGGAGGTATAGACAAACTACAATGAGGTGGAATGTACTACACAATACTGCGGTGGAATATACTACACTAAACTGAGCAGGTATGTACTACACTACACTGAGGTGGTATGTTCTAAACTACACTGCGGTCTTATGTACTACACTAAACTGAGGTGGGATGTACTACACTACACTGAGGTAGGATGTACTACACTACACTGAGGTGGGATGTCCTACACTATACTGTGGTGGTATGTACTAATCTACACTGAGGTGGTATACTACAATACACTGAGGTGGTATGTTCTACACTACACTGAGGTCTTATGTACTACACTACACTGAGGTGTTATGTACTACCACTACATTGAGGTAGTATGTTTACACAAACACTGAGAAGTATGGACACACTACACTGAGGTGGTATGTACTACACTACACAGATGTGTTATCTACTACACTACAATGAGGTGTTATGTTCTACACTACACTACACTGAGGTGGGATGTACTACACTATATTGTGGTGGTATGTACTACACTTCAGTGAGGAGGTATGTACTACACTACACAGACGTGGTTTGTACTACACTACACTGAGGTGGTATGTACTACACTACACTGAGGTGGTATGTAAAACACTACGCTGAGGTGGGATGTACTACATACACTGAGGTGGTATGTACTACACTACACTGAGCGGGGATGTACTACACTACACTGAGGTGGGATGTACTACGCTACACTGAGGTGGTATGTACTACTCTACACTATGGTAGAATGTACTGCACTAGACCTGAGGAGGTATGTACTACACACTGAGATGGTATATACTACACTACACAGAGGTGTTATGTACTACACTACACTGAGAAGGTGTGTACTACTGTGACGATAACGAGTTGGAAATGGTGGTCGGCAGTCTTCCAACTAGCAGGTGTCAGTGCTGGGCCACATATAATATATAAAAAAAAGGAAAAGGAAAAAAAAAAAGAGAGAAAAAAAAGAATGCGTGATTGGTAATCTGTGGTAAGGTCGGAAATACGAAAGACAATAAAAAAACTGGATTTTAATAACAATTAAAAAAAACACAAATTGAAACAAATGCAAAATCTTGGCTTAATGGTAACAATGTCAAGTGGAAAAAAATACATAAACATGAAAATAGGTACGTTAATGGGGAGGAGAATTGACATACAAAAGTAAATAAAATATGAATGCTGGAATATATGCACTAACTATAAACCTCTATTTGACCACACAAGGTGAGTCACTTAGGAGTTCATAGCTTGCGAGCACACAATATTCTGGCTGGCAGAAACGCAAGGGACTCCAACAATAACTGGCGAGGTCTTGTGATTGGCGAGGAGCCGGAGTGGAGTGTTGGTTGGCGGCCAATGAGGAAGCTGGATGGCCGCAAGTCGCTAGTTAGGCAGTTGAAGGGTTCCGCGCGTCGACCAGGTGCAGCAGGTGCTGGAGTGGGGGGGAGGAGGGAGTTGCTGGTACGTGTGGCTATCTTATAATACGTTTAGCCACTACAAAACGTATCTTGTATATTGATGAGGACAGGAGTGAGTCGTAGAAATAGCAGGCTAAATCTCTGATAAGAGATTATCGTCACAACTACACTACACTGAGGAGGTATGGAATACACTACACTGAGGTGGGATGTACTACACTACACTGAGGTGGGATGTACTATGCTACACTGAGGTGGTATGTACTACACAACACTGAGGTGGGATGTACTTCACAATACTGTGGTCGTATGTACTACACTACACTGAGAAGGTATGTACTATACTACACTGAGGTGTTATGTACTAAACTACACTGAGGAGGTATGTACTGCACTACACTGATGTGGTATGTACTACATTACACTCAGGAGGTATGTTCTACACTACACTGAGGTAGTATGTACTACACTACACTGAGGTGGTATGTACTACACTATACTGTGGTGGTATGTACTACACTACATTGGATGGTATGTACTACTCTACACTGAGGGGCATGTACAACACTACACTGAGGTAGTATGTACTACGCTACACTGAGGTGGGATTTACCAAACTATACGGAGGTGGTATGTACTACACGACACTGAGGTGGGATGTACTACACTACACTTAGGTGGTATATACTACACTGATGTGGTATGCACTACACTACAATGAGGTGGTATGTACTACACTACACTAAGGTGTTATGTACTACACTACATTGAGGTAGTATGTACTATACTACACTGAGAAGGTATGTACTACACTACACTGAGGTGGTATGTACTACACTACACTGAGGGCTTATGTACTACACTACAATGAGGTCTTATGTACTACACTATATTGTGGTGGTATATACTACACTACACTGAGGTGGTATGTACTACACTACACTGAGGTCTTATGTACTACAGTACACTGAGGTGTAATGTACTACACTATATTGTGGTGGTATATACTACACTACACTGAGGTGGTATGTACTACACTAAACTGAGATGGGATGTACTACACTACACTGAGGTGGGATATACTACACTTTACTGTGGTGGTATGTACTACACTACACTGAGGTGATATGTACTAATCTACATTGAGGTGGTATGTACTACACTACACTGAGTTGGTATATACTACACTACACTGAGGTGTTATGTACTACCCTACACTGGGGTGGGATGTACTAAACTACACAGAGGTGTTATGTACTACACTACATTGAGGTAGTATGTACTACACAACACTGAAAAGGTATGTAATACACTACACTGAGGTGGGATGTATTACACTATACTGAGGTGGTATGTACTACACTACACTGACGTGTTTTGTGACGTAACACTGAGGTGGGATATACTACACTACACTGAGGTGGTATGTACTACACTACACTGAGGTGGTATGTACTACACTACACTGAGGTACGATGTACTACACTACACTGAGGTGGGATGTACTACACTACACTGAGGTGGGATGTACTACACTACACTCAGGTGATATGTACTAATCTACACTGAGGTGGTATGTACTACACTACACTGAGGTGGTATGTTCTACACTACACTGAGGTCTTATGTACTACACTACTGAGGTGTTATGTACTACACTACATTGAGGTAGTATGTTCTACACAACACTGAGAAGGTATGTACTACACTACACTGAGAAGGTATGGACTACACTACACTGAGGTGGAATGTACTACACTACACTGAGGAGGGATGTATTACGCTACACTGAGGTGGTATGTACTACACTACACTGAGGTGGGATGTACTACACTATACTGTGGTGGTATGTAATACACTACACTGAGGGGGTATGTACTACTCTACACTAAGGTAGAATGTACTGCACTAGACCTGAGGTGGTTTGTACTACACTACACTGAGGTGGTATGTACTACACTACACTGAGGTGGGATGTACTACATTACACTGAGGTGGTAAGTAAAACACTACACTGAGGTGGGATATACTACACTACACTGAGGTGGTATGTACTACACTAAACTGAGATGGGATGTACTACACTAAACTGAGGTGGGATGTACTACACTACACTGAGGTGGGATATACTACACTTTACTGTGGTGGTATGTACTACACTACACTGAGGTGATATGTACTAATCTACATTGAGGTGGTATGTACTACACTACACTGAGTTGGTATATACTACACTACACTGAGGTGTTATGTACTACCCTACACTGGGGTGGGATGTACTAAACTACACAGAGGTGTTATGTACTACACTACATTGAGGTAGTATGTACTACACAACACTGAAAAGGTATGTAATTCACTACACTGAGGTGGGATGTATTACACTATACTGAGGTGGTATGTACTACACTACACTGACGTGTTTTGTGACGTAACACTGAGGTGGGATATACTACACTACACTACACTGAGGTGGTATGTACTACACTACACTGAGGTGGTATGTACTACACTACACTGAGGTACGATGTACTACACTACACTGAGGTGGGATGTACTACACTACACTGAGGTGGGATGTACTACACTACACTGAGGTGGGGTGTACTACACTACACTCAGGTGATATGTACTAATCTACACTGAGGTGGTATGTACTACACTACACTGAGGTGGGATGTACTACACTATACTGTGGTGGTATGTACTACACTTCATTGAGGACGTATATACTACACTACACAGACATGGTACGTACTACACTACACTGAGGTGGTATGTACTACACTACACTGAGGTGGGATGTACTACACTACACTGAGGTGGTATGTACTACACTACACTAAGGTAGTTTGTACTACACTATACTGCGGTGGTATGTAATACACTACACTGAGGGGGTATGTACTACTCTACACTAAGGTAGAATGTACTGCACTAGACCTGAGGGGGTTTGTACTACACTACACTGAGGTGGTATGTACTACACTACACTGAGGTGGGATGTACTACACTACACTGAGGTGGGATGTATTACACTATACTGAGGTGGTATGTACTACACTACACTGAGATGGTATATACTACACTACACAGAGGTGTTATGTACTACACTACACTGAGAAGGTATGTACTACACTACACTGAGGAGGTATGGAATACACTACATTGAGGTGCGATGTACTACACTACACTGAGGTGGGATGTATAACGCTACACTGAGGTGGTATGTACTACACTACACTGAGGTGTTATATAATACGCTACACTGAGGTGTTATGAACTACACTACACTGAGGTGGGATGTACTTCACTATAGTGTGGTGGTATGTGCTACACTACACTGAGGAGGTATGTACTATACTACACTGAGGTGGTATGTACTAAACTGCACTGAGGAGATATGTACTGCACTACACTGAGGTGGGATGTACTACACTACACTGAGGAAGGATGTACTAAAATGCACTGAGATGAAATGAACTACATTATACTGAGGTGGGATATACTACACTACACTGTGGTAGTATCTACTACCTTACACTGAGGTGATTTGTACTACACTACACTGAGGTGGTATGTACTACACTACACTGAGGTTGGATGTACTACAATATACTGAGGTGGTATGTACTACACTACATTGAGGTGGGATGTACTACACTACACTGAAGTGGTATGTACTACACTATTCTGTGGTGGGATGTCCTACACTACACTGAGGTGGTATGTACTACACTACACTTAGGTTATATGTACTACAATACACTGACGTTGGATGTACTACAGTACACTGAGGTGGGATGTACTACACTACACTGAGGTAGTATGTTCTTCACTACACTCATGTGGTATGTATTACACTACACTGAGGTAATATGTACTACATTACACTGAGGTGGTATGTACTACACTACACTGAGGTGGTATGTACTTCACAACACTGAGGTTGTATGTACTACACTACACTGAGGAGTATGTACTACACTACACTGAGGTGGTATGTACTTCACTAGACTGAGGTGGTATGTACTACAATGCACTGAGGTGGTATGTACTTCACTACACTGAGGTGGTATGTACTTCACTACACTGAGGTGTTATGTACTACTCTACACTGAGGAGGTATGTATTACACTACACTGAGGTGGTATGTATTACACTACACTTAGGTGGTATGTATTACACTACACTGAGGTATTATGTGCTTCACTACACTAAGGTGGCATGTACTTAACTACACTGAGGTTGTATGTACTGTACTACACTGGTTTGGGCATACTGTAAGGTGGTTTGGGCATGTTAGTGGGAGACAAGAGACTCGTTGAACAATAGTCATATGGGTGTAATGGAGGGATCATATATGATAGAGAGACGAGTATTAGAAGAGAATATGAAAAAATAATACATGAAAGAGTGGTTGTAGGGGTGAGAGTATTTCCTAGAGTGAAGGTGAGTTTGGTTAGTGTGTGTGGAAAACTGGCTCGAGGGAATTATTTTTTATTTATTTACAATATATTAATTTCTATAGTAATTTATTTCTTACGTTAATTTATATTTTCAATAGCAGACTGTACGTTGTTTAAAGTGGATTATATGAGTTTATTCCTACAAATCGTTCCCTACACAAGCTGGGGTTTTTATATTATTTATATATTGTCTATCAATCGAAAATATATATTGATAGACATTCACTACAATGTGACTAGGTGTTAAGATTACAAATCATTAGTAACTTATGTAAGCAACATAGGGAGTAACTATGTCTCTCCCACGGTATCTGCATTTAGACGTTCCTAGCCTCTGATTGTATATGCTTAAGAGAGTACATAGTGCACAGTTATCGATTGTGGTAACTGTGTGAAGTCCTCAGCTAGGCTTCACGTGGTGCTTTTCATATGCCAAACAAGCTGAGGCATCCCCACCCCCCTTGTTCCTGCTCTAATGGGACCATCGGTCTACCTGCAGTAGGGGCCATTTATCAGTGATACTTGGTTTGATCTAACCTAAAGGCTGCCTGCCCCTGTCAAGGGTTTTCGTGCCTTGTCACCCATAAATTTTTGTGCAAACCATTACGGAGACGTGCTGATCCCTATCAACACGATGGGTGACCTACATGACGATTCGGCTAAGAACGATCGGTCTCCAGACTGACCAATTTTGTGGCAGAACCTTTTGAGACTATAGAGCAGTCCATCTGAGCCGCATGCACCGAGTCCAATACCACCAGGAACTCGAAGAGCCCGTGAGTAGAGCGGGTAGGCCCAAAGTGAGATTGACCGATGAGGAGAAACGCCTCCTGGTATTGGAAAAGTGAGGCTGGAAGCCAAACCCCAGAGAGTCCGGGGAGGTATTAACCAAAGCCTGCAACAGCACTTTCCTTCGCGAACTCTGGAGTCCATTAAAAGTTAAAGGCGAAGGATCGAGTACAAAGAATTAGTGGTGTAATGCAGAAATCGTACGGATAGGGAGAGCTCGGAGTCTTCACTGTCTAACTCAGGCAGGGAGGATGACCAGCCTAGCCCATTAGGGAATGATAGACGGAGAGGCAATATTAGGGTGGCGGTGGACGTTCCCGATGGCACTGAACCGGACATGCACCCCCCCCCCCTGAATCTATGGTGGAATTCCTTGCAGCTAATGGACCCAGGGGGCCAGGAAACTGGATGGGGGAAGAATTCCTTGATGAAGCAATCACTGACTTGGTCAGTGGTGACAGCCATAACGTGGATAGGATCCTTGAGCATCATGCTCAATTTGTTACGTCTGCCAAAAGATCTGATATCCAAACACCGCGCCCTCGCCCTGCGCATAGACAGAGACCTCCACCGATAAATCACGCCAATCCAACCCAACCTCCGACCAGATGAAAGAGGGAGCGAAGAGCACGGTACATTCTGTGCCAGTTCCTGTACGAGAAGAATCGTTCCACAGCTGCTGAGCAAGTCCTCTCCGGAGACTGGAAAGTAACCCCTACTGAGATGGAGCCAGCTCGTCTCTTTACATTCTGGGAGACACTCTTCTCTAGACCCACATCACCGAACCGCCCAATTCATGACTGTGATCCAGTTAATCAGCAACTAGGGGACCCCATAACACCCGAGGAAATCCTTGTTGCTCTCAAGGCTAGTAGCACTTCAGCTCCTGGCCCAGATAGTATTACTATACGTTTACTCAAGTCAACTTGAGATCAGGAGTGAGGCCACTCCAGGCCAGGCCGACACCAGAGCGCAACTCCATATTCTCCTGAAACTGATGGATGCCTACAACTACTACTCAAGTCCATACCACTCAGGGTGTTTGCAAAGTTGTTTAACCTGTGATTGGTAAAGGAATCCCTGCCATTACCTTTTCGTAAGAATAAGACAGTGCTGATACCAAAGAAACTGTATCCCGAAACTCCGTCCCACTATCGCCCCATAACCGTGTCATCGACGATAGTGATCATGTTCCTTAAGATTCTGAGCAGCAGACTCTCCGAGGCAGTCAGGATCGACAGGCGGCATAAAGCTTTCGTCCCTGTGGACGGGTGTCCTGAAAACCTGGTGATCCTGGCAAGGCTCGTACACTGAAGCACAACTCGTACCTAGCGTTTCTGGATATGGAGAATGCTTTCCATAGTGTCTCCCATCCGGCCATCCAACGGGCCATGAAACGTAAAGGTATTCCGAAGCCTTTAAGGACATATATGATGTTGGGCTATGAACGGTCCTCAACAGTAATTGCCAGCCAAGGGAAGAAGTCGAAGGATATCCTGATCACTAGGGTGGGGTGAAACAGGGTAACCCCCTGTCCCCATTTGTCTTTAACCTAATAATTGATGAGGCAATTACTAGGGCTAAGGACTTGGGCTAGGGATTGGACTGGGGGACGAAACGGTATCAGCCCTGGTATACACTGACGATCTAGTTGTGGCAGCAGAGACGGCCGCCGGACTACAGAGACTTATAACAAGTCTTTGCCACACTGCGTGGCTCTGGCCTTAAAGTGAATGCTGCGAAGCTAAGTAAGCTAAGCATAGCAATCAATGCGCATCGTAAGACTTGGCATGTCCCCACCAGGTGAACATACTACTTTGGGGATGATGAAATTGGTACTATGAATGTGGTGGAGGGTTACAAGTATTTAAGAATACTTATTGGGGCCGGAGGTAGACGCTTACCCTATGGTTCCCTGTTTGAGGACGGCCTGACTAACATCACCCACGTCCCCCCTCCTCAAACCCCAACAGAGGTTATACCTATTTAAACAACACTTAATCCCCAAGATGAACCACCAGCTTGTACTCGGATGTGTGTTTAAGACGGAGTTAGCGAGGCTTGACAGGGGTATGCGGCAGGCCATTCGTGACTGCCTCACGATACACCCCTAATGCCTTCTTTCATGCTGACGTAAAGGACGGTGGACTAGGAATTCCCGACGTTGCTACATCAATCCACCTACTTAAGAACAAGCGGCTCGGGGCGTTGGTAGTGTCGGAGGATCCGGTGGAAGTGGCAGCGGCTCTCCTACCCGTATTCCAAGCGAGGGTAGGAGAGTATGTATAGCATGGTTGATGGTGCCGGCCTTGCATCTGCTTGTGAGGTTCCTTCCTGCGACAAGTGGATCTCATCCAGTAACCATCTGCCAAGCAGAGGAGATTTTGCTCAAGCCATGCAGATTAGGGCAAACGCTGCAGCCACTCCTACTAGAGCATCTAGGGGTAGACCTGAGGTTTCTGGTCTCTTTGATGCTTGCCAGAGACCATGGACCCTGGGCCACGTATCCCAGGGATGCTCTAAGACGCATGGGGCTCGGGTGAAACGCCATGACGATATCACTCGGTTCGTTGCTGGCCGCCTGCGGCAGAGAGGTTCCGAGGTGGAACGTGAGGTTCGTATACCGGATGGAGGGACCTTCTGCAAGTTTGACATCATCACTTGCAAAGGTGACGAGTAATGATGTCAGGTGATGACTAATCACCTGATGATTAGTGATGAGGACTAATATCACCTTCATATTAGACACCCAGGTCTCAGCTGATAACTTACCACATTCCCGTCCACATCAGAGCAAGTGCGACAAATACGGCACTCCAGAGATCCTTCATAAAGGTGAGGGAATATACTGGTAAGCACACAGCATCCGCCTCTTCTATAACTCTTAATTGGAGAGGGGAGTGGTGCAAGGAAAGTGTGCGTGGATTTCAGGATATGGGATTCACCAAGAGCGACCTTGATATTTGCTCTGTGAAAACCATAACCTGGACATATTCCATCTACAGAATATGGTCCAAGCACACATCAAGGAGCAGACCACCTTAGTCCCAGGATCACCGTGTAATGGGTGCATTAGGGTTAATACAGTCTTGTTTAGGTGAACCGCAGCCAGGATAGCTGGCAGCTAACTATCTAAACAGAGTCGTCATCTGGAGTACCACTTCTCCGGATGGTTCCTCACAGAAGGGTGGATGACCTGGCCGGAGCCCACGAGTGGGTATGGCGGCGGCCAGAGGGACCCCCATGCGCAAACATGACTACCCTCCCGCTCCGGGGTCTCGCTAGGAGCTTCCGCTCTAAATTGTTTTCCATGTATGCTGCTGTCAAATCACCAATCTTGCCGCTTAGGCAGTGTGCTGTTTTGCTTTCACCATTAGTTCTTTTTAAATGATATATTGTGCACCTCTCCCTTTGTGTCCTGTGCCTTACATAAGAAAAACACAATAGAAAATAATTTTCCATGTTACATGTTATTATTATCATCTTAACTCTTGTGGGTTGAGATTGCCATTTACCATTTATATATATTTTTTAGTTTGTATTGATAGGGAAATGTGCATGCTTAGGGGTGCCTTCTCACCATGCCCAGTGGCTATGGGGATTGGTGCCCTGAAGCTACATAAAAACCCTATACCCCCTGAAGAGATAAAGGGAGTTAGGGGCAAAAAATAAAAAATAAACACATGCAACTAATCTATATGGTTGGTTATGGCCTGGACAACAAGATATGATGATGAAACACAACTAATACTCCTTGTAGGAGAAGCTAGTGTCTTCCCATGTTACGTGTTGTACCAGGTAATTGTTATTAATTCTACTGCCCCTTTAATTTCATCTGTCAAAAGGCACATACAATAATAATCGTAACCCATATATGACAGCTATACCACAGGAAATTATTGTAATATATTAGATAAGAATTAAGTAATATTTACCCATTTTGGTGGCTCGCCTAGTGTTCTAACTGCCATTCCCTAATCTATTATTACTGGCCAGAAATAGCTAGATGGAACTAGAATCGGGTACCGAACGCTTCCCATGTTGATGAAGATGGTGCTGATAACGGGACGTTATGGTCCCATAACATAACGTCTAGAGGGAAAAATAATTGTGGAGCTTGTTTCTTGCTTCAGCAAGACTTGTTGTTTATGTTAAAATTAAATGGCGTTGACAATTGGAGGTAGACTTTAGTTTGTAGGTAATTATATTATATCCAATCATAGAGAATACTTTTTTATATATTCTAATGCTAAACTGGTGTTTTAAGAAGAATTCACAATATTATTAGCTTGTGAATTTAATAGCTACTTGGCAATGATTCCCCGTTTTCTCCCGAGGAAAATTCCACTGGAGCCTCGTTTTCTGTGAATATTTAAGCTACTTTACGGTTAATTTGTTAGTAGTAAATTAGCAGCAATATTATTTGCCTTATGTATTGAACATTAGTAAATGATGTTCGTTTTCCGACAGATAGAGATTCCTAAAGTGAAGGTGTGTGTGGTAATAGTACCTCCTAGAGTGAAGGTGTGTGTGGTGATGTCTGAAAATCCGACACCATTTACTAACATTAAATAAATAGGTACATAATATTGCTGCTGTTGTGTATGTATATATGTATATAAATTCTCCCATAGAAGACGTGGCACAGTGCATTTTTCCGTCAATAGAAAACGAGATATCATTGCCACATAGTGCTATAAATTCACCAGCTATTCTGTTGGGAATTATTCTTAAATACAGTAATCTTTGGACATATAACATCATAAAACCATCTCATTTGAGTTACCTTAATTGTCAGTACCAAAATACAGTAAATGTGACCTTTCTATCACTTATTGACATCTGGACAAGGAGAGCCAAGGCATCAGTGGTGAGGGAGGTCAGCCATTGTTGTTAGACAACAGAGTCGCCGGAGCAAATTGAGCTCCTATAATTCTCCCTTGGACGAAGTGATATGGAGATCAAATTAGTGCTTCTACCATCATCAACACTCAGTCAACAACCACAAGGGAAGTGTCTTTCCAAAATCTTATCTAAGTCATTATTGGCCAGTAATGTTAGGTAGATATGATTAATTCCGGTTAGGACATGAGGCAACGACTCAACCCAGGTAACTAATCCTTGGTCCTTATCTAATAATATAACAAATGTTTCATCTGATATAGATGTGATATACTAGGATTCCGGCTTTACAGCTAGTGCCCTTTTGACAGCAACATAGAAGAAGCAGGTATCAAGAAACAAGAATTAATCTTGGTACATTAGTTACTTGGGTGTTGGAAGCTAGCACGAGGATTATTTAGTGTCTACATCCTAGTTATACCTGGTGGACTAGGCCTACCATTCAATAAAATAAGACACCTCCAAAATTTATTGACTAATATATGTAGTTTAATACTGTAGTTTAATTGGCTGCATGTATATAAATTTAATATAAACCCCCCCCCTAATGTGCAAGAATCGATTTGTGAGAATATTGCAGAAATACAGTCCGCTAAACATCATACAAATTGCTATCGAAATATATATATTAACGTAATATAAATTCTATATAAATTCATATAAATCAAATAAATGTAAATCTCACGAGTCGATTCCCACAGGTGATAGTGCCTCCTAGAGTGAAGGTGTAGGTGGTGATAGTGCCTCCTAGAGTGAAGGTGTGTGTGGTGATAGTGCCTCCTAGAGTGAAGGTGTGTGTGATGATAGTGGCTCCTAGAGTGAAGGTGTGAGTAGTGATAGTGCCTCCTAAAGTGAAGGTGTGTGTTGTGACTGAGCATTTTAGAGTGAAGGTGTGTGTGGTGATAGTGCCTCCTAGAGTGAAGGTGTGAGTAGTGATAGTGCCTCCTAGAGTGAAGGTGTGAGTGGTGATAGTGCCTCCTAGAGTGAAGGTGTGTGTGGTGGTAGTGGCTCCTAGAGTGAAGGTGTGTGTGGTGATAGTGCCTCCTAGAGTGAAGGTGTGTGTGGTGATAGTGCCTCCTAGAGTGAAGGTGTGTGTGGTGATAGTGGCTCCTAGAGTGAAGGTGTGTGTGGTGATAGTGCCTCCTAGAGTGAAGGTGTGTGTGATGATAGTGCCTCCTAGAGTGAAGGTGTGTGTGGTGATAGTGGCTCCTAGAGTGAAGGTGTGTGTGGTGATAGTGCCTCCTAGAGTGAAGGTGTGAGTAGTGATAGTGCCTCCTAAAGTGAAGGTGTGTGTTGTGACAGAGCATTTTAGAGTGAAGGTGTGAGTGGTGATAGTGCCTCCTAGAGTGAAGGTGTGTGTGGTGATAGTGGCTCCTAGAGTGAAGGTGTGTGTGGTGATAGTGCCTACTAGAGTGAAGGTGTGTGTGGTGATAGTGGCTTCTAGAGTGAAGGTGTGTGTGGTGAGAGGGCCTCCTAGAGTGAAGGTATGTGTGGTTATAGAGCCAACTCTGCTGTGATCACCCTATGATGGGGAATTCCCAGGAAGGAGTACAAGTTGTCCGGACTACAGAGCAACCCATCCTCTTGAAAAGTACCTTCCATTTTTGACGTATAAATCCCCCTAAGGACAAAACTGGTGTACTAAAAATCACAGCGGCTCGCAAAACTGACGTGACATCCCGCCTCCTATTCGTGGGTCCCAGGTATGGTTGGGTTCGCACAAATTAGTACACCATTTGAAGACGTTGTGAACGTTGGAGAGGACGGGCTGGTACCAGAACTGGGTGTTGTGTATCTGCCTATCAGGAGTTGCATATTATAATGAAACGTTTACAATATATAATGATATTCTGCTTCATCCAGGTCGTATCCGCCGCCTTGATGGTCCAGAAGGACGCCTGTGATCCTGACTGTAGTGGGAAAACTGTTGGAGATCATGTCCCTGACCCCATAAACTGCACCACCTTTTACATCTGCTTGTGGGACGGTATACCTTCGGACCACTCTGTGCCCTGCCCGGACGGTCAATATTTTCCCCAAACGGTACAGAATGTGCCGAAACGACTCCAGAAGGTTGTGAAGCTGCCTGTCTGCCTCCAGACTGCTCCTTCACCTGCAACGGCTCCCTCACCTTCATCAGTGATCCATTCGACTGTGGAACATACTATATTGTATTGCTCGTCAACCAGCACAGACACTTCACTGTAACACAGGCACCTTCTTCAATGGTGAGACCTGCGTCAGTGACAAGGAAGTGTGCTGCACAGTCTCGTGTGATCCGTACTGTCACCCTGGGATCGTGCAGACCCCCGACCCCACAGACTGCACTAAATACTACATATGCACTGACCAGACCAGGAACCCAAGCTTCCACTTTACTTGTGATAGCGGACAACACTTTGACTACCAAATTGGTCGATGTGCCTCAGGTA
>WNGS01164419.1:0-11782 GCA_020271785.1 Procambarus virginalis
AGAGATCATCGATGAGCTGGTCAAAATTGTATAAACTATTTCTAATATTCATGTTACATGGCTTTGTAATGTGTATTAAAACAGATTTGTCAGAAATTCCTAACAAATTGATTGGGAAAGGTCTTTATAAATCACATATTATATAATGTTGTAATATGATGTATCTGCAAGAATGAATAAAGCATATGCATGTATTAATACAAGATATTTATCTAATCTTATCATAAGCTACGATGTTTTTATAGCCGTGTTTAAAGGGATACAGCTGCTGCCCTCTATCCGCAGAAAAATACGCAATGAAAGGTTCGGTTAGCAACAGCCCATAAACTACAGCTGATGCCATCTATTGGAATAAAATGACACTATCAACAGGCCAACACCAAGCAGCACTTAAAAATAGAGCTGGTGCCATCTGTTGGCAGGACACTGCACTATCAACAAGGCAACAGCAACTCATAAAGTGGGGTGGTGGGGCTAAAGAAAACATTCTCGTGCTTGCATTTCATTAGTAGAAATTATTTTTTTGTCATTCACCAAGACAGCCAATCACAGCAAGGGATCCGCTAAATGCTCCACAACTTAACAACAACATCTCCGGTGTACAGCACATCAACCTCGCTTATGACATTCTCTTGCAACTTTATTCTACTCAAAATGTGAACTTTTCAACCATTTAAATTTGTCAATTGAATGATAATTAAATATTGAAAAAAAATAACAGTGATAAATGAATAGCTTGGCTACTAATCTGTGACGTCATCGGGAGAGGGGGAGGCTTTGAAACAACATCGATTCAGACACTATGATGATCGGCCTCTTATAATTGGACTTTATAGTAATACACACACAATGTGTATGCATTTTTAAAATATATATTTAATGTATATAAAATATACATTATGTACATTATATATATATATATATATATATATATATATATATATATATATATATATATATATATATATATATATATATATATACCCAAGGGGGGATAACCTAGTTCGCCTGCCTCTCCGAGCAAAACACACCCATCGCAGAAATGGTAACAACAACATACCGGAAACAAACAAAATCAGAGCACAAATCACCAAAAAAATTGAAGAGGGAAATACCGCAAGTGCTATTAGAGTCCTCACCAGTGACGAGAAAATTGCTCCTTGAAACTCAGCCACAGCGCGGGCCCTGCAAAGGAAGCACCCACCCAGAGCCCGACAAGGCGACAACATCATTCCGCCATCAGCCGGCACCATTTCAGACCCATTAACCGTTGGTGAATGTGAGGTCTACAAAGCAGCCCTTTCTTTTCCACCTGGGTCAGCAGAAGGCTTTACAGGTTAAAACCTCAACACATCAAGCAAATGTTAAATCCTGCGGTTGGTGATGCTGCACAAGATCTTCTTATGGAACTAACAAGGTTCGTTAACATGTGCCTGGCTGGTGATATACCTGAGGTCATCAGGCCTCTCTTTTTTGGTGCGTCCCTCGGTGCTCTCAAAAGGAAGGACGATGGAATCAGGCCAATCGCTGTTGCCAACACTCTCCGACGCCTGATTGCCAAGGCTGCTACGAGGGTTATCAGCCAGCAAGCGGCTGAATTGCTGAAACCAATCCAGCTAGGATTTGGAATCCCCCAAGGCTGTGAAGCGGCTGCCCATGCAGCACGAGCATACATCACCAACATTTCTGATGAAAAGGCCCTGCTCAAACTGGACTTTAAGAATGCCTTCAACATGGTCAGAAGAGATGCAGTACTTTGTGCCGTACATCGCCATTTCCGGCCCCTCTACCCGTTCATACTATCGTGCTACAGTGGTGAGTCAAAACTGCTCTTTGGTGAACATGAAATCAGATCATGTGAAGGTGTTCAGCAAGGTGATCCTCTTGCTCCCCTTCTTTCTGCTTAGTCACTTTTCTGCTTTCTGCAAGAAATCACCGAAAGCTTGTCCAGCGAGTTCAACATCTGGTTTTTGGATGATGGCACTATAGCTGGCACCGTAGACGACCTCTTGGCAGACATCAGGAAAATAAGGGAGCAAGAAGTAAGCGTGGGTCTCGTCCTGAACCCTTCCAAGTGTGAAGTAGTCTCCTCCAACCCAGACATCGTAGCTAGAATAAGGTCTGCCTTACCTGGAGCCCATGTCATTAGGGCCGAGAACAGCACCCTCCTTGGAGCCCCCCTCGGGTCTAACGCCATTGAGGAGATCCTTGACAAGAAAATCGCAGACCTTAGGAGGATGGAAGACAGAATAGGTGACATCGATGCCCACGATGCTTTTTATCTCCTCACCAAATGCCTATCCCTTCCAAGGCTAACCTACTTTCTGAGGTGCGCCCCATCTTACGACAACCGAAAGCTTGAAGAGTATGACCTCTTACTGAAGACCATGCTGGAAAAAGTTGTTAATCTCTCCCTCAACGAGTGCCAGTGGAAACAAGCCACTCTTCCTGTTAGGCTCGGTGGCTTGGGTGTCCGCACCGCCACCCAAATTGCTGTCCCAGCCTTCCTGTCTTCCTCCTCAGCATCAGATGACCTGGTTAAGGAAATTCTACCTGACACCCTCAGTGATGTAGCGGGGATACAGGACCCCCACTACACGGAATGCGACACGAAATGGGGTGCCATGGCAGACCCAGCACTCAGACCAGCCATGCCGAAAGCCAAGAAACAATCCAGTTGGGACAGCCCCATTGCAGACAAAGAAGCCACAGCTTTGCTGGAGGCAGCAACAACCCCCAGTGATCGTGCACGCCTCACAGCTGTGCAGGCTCCCCATGCAGGGGACTTCCTTTTGGCAGTCCCTATGTCTGCGACAGGCACACGTCTTGATCCGCAGGAGCTCCGTATTGCAGTCGCTCTCCGTCTTGCTGCCCCTATCCACACTGTTCATAGGTGTATTTGCGGCGAGGCAGATGCTGACGAATATGGATTGCATGGCCTGCACTGTGGAAAATCTGGTGGTTGGCACACTAGACACGACGAAGTCAACGACATCATTAAAAGAAGCCTTGCCTCTGCCCAGTGTCCAGCGGAGAGAGAGCCCCGCAACCTTCTGAACCGTGACTCTGTTAGCTTTGCCGGCCGACCAGACGGAATCACACTGCGTCCGTGGAAGGGTGGCAGACAGTTGGCATGGGACTATACTTGCGTATCCACCCTGGCAGCCACATACATCAACCTCTCTGCCGGCACAGCAGGAGCCGCGGCGACACACAGAGAAAGAGACAAGTCAGCCAAGTACAGGCAATTAGATCATCGGTACAACTTCGTTCCAATAGGGTCTGAGACCCTAGGCCCATGGGGAGAGAGTGCAAGAAGGTTTCTAAAGGATCTTGGTTCCAAGCTCATTGACACCACAAGAGACCCTAGAGCGGCAAGTTTTCTCTTTCAGCGCCTCAGTGTCGCGATCCAGAGGGGGAATGCTCGCTGCATCCTCGGTTCCTGCCCAACGTCGGAGGAGTTCGAGGAAATCTACAGCCTCTAGGAAGCGAACTATTTTTGTGTCCTCTTAATGTTCATTTTTTGTATACAATCAGATATGTAACTGTATAACCTTGCTTAATAAAGTGTACACCATAAAAAAAGGGGGTGGTAGGAGAAGCGAACACCCTTATGTATTCAGAGTTAAATGGCAAGTTTTTCCCTGAATGCTCTGTGTTCCCTTCTCTGAGGCTGTGGGTCCCTATAATTGCACCAGAGGTGGTACCCCCTATATATATATATATATATATATATATATATATATATATATATATATATATATATATATATATATATATTATATATATATATATATATATATATATATATATATATATATATATATATATATATATATATATATATATATATATATATATATATATATATATATATATTATATATATATATATATATATATATATATATATATATATATATATATATATATATATGTATAAATATATATATATATATAGTATACATATATATATATATATATATATATATATATATATATATATATATATATATATATATATATATACATTATATATATACTGATACCGGCCCCTCTACCCGTTCATAATATCGTGTTACAGTGGTGAGTCAAAACTGCTCTTTGGTGAACATGAAATCAGATCATGTGAAGGTGTTCAGCAAGGTGATCCTCTTGCTCCACTTTTTTTCTGCTTAGTTTTAAAAGAAATCACCGCAAGCTTATCCAGCGAGTTCAACATCTGGTTTTTGGTTGATGGCACTATAGCTGGCACCATAGACGACCTCTTGGGAGATATCAGGAAAATAAGGGAGCAAGAAGTAAGCCTGGATCTCTTCCTGAATACTTCCAAGTGTGAAGTAGTCTCCTCCAACCCAGACATCGTAGCTAGAATAAGGTCTGCCTTGCCTGGAGCCCATGTCATTAGGGCCGAGAACAGCACCCTCCTTGGAGCCCCCCTCAGGTCTAACGCCATTGAGGAGATCCTTGACAATAAAATCACAGATCTTAGGAGGATGGAAGACAGAATAGGTGACATTGATGCCCACGATGCTTTATATTCCTCACCAAATGCCAATCCCTTCCGCGGCTAACCTACTTTCTGAAGTGCACCCCATCTTACGGCAACCGAAAGCTTAAAGAGTATGTCCTCTTACTGAAGACCATGCTAGAAAAAGTTGTTAACCTTTCCTCAACGAATGCCAGTGGAAACAAGCCACTCTTCCTGTCAGGCTCAGTGGCTTGGGTGTCCGCATTGTCACCCAAATTGCTGTCCCAGCCTTCCTGTCTTCCTCCTCAGCATCAGATGACCTGGTTAAGGAAACTCTTCCTGACACCCTGAGTGATGTAGCGGGGATACAGGAACCCCACAACACGGAATGCGACACGAAATGGGGTGCCATGGCAGACCCAGCACTCACACCAGCCATGCCGAAAGCCAAGAAACAATCCAGTTGGGACAGCCCCATTGTAGACAAAGAAGCCATGTGTATTATAGGTGTATTGCGGCGAGGCAGATTCTGATGTATATGGATTGCATGGCCTGCACTGTGGAAAATCTGGTGGTTGGCACACTAGACACGACGAAGTCAATGACATCATTAAAAGAAGCCTTTCCTCTGCTCAGTATCCAGCGGAGAGAGCCCCGCAACCTACTGAACCGTGACTCTGTTAGCTTTGCCGCCCAACCAGATGGAATCACACAGCGCCCGTGGAAGGGTGGTAGACAGTTGGCGTGGGACTATAATTGCGTATCCACACTGGCAACCACATACATCAACCTCTCTGCCGGCCAAGCAAGAGCCGCGGCGACACAGAGAGAAGAGACAAGTCAGCCAAGTACAGGGAATTAGATCATCGGTACAACTTCGTTGCAATAGGGTCTGAGACCCTAGGACCATGGGGAGAGAGTGCAAGAAGGTTTTTAAGGATCTTGGTTCCAAGCTCATTGACACTACAAGAGACCCTAGAGCTGCAAGTTTTCTCTTTCAGCGCCTCAGTGTCGCGATCCAGAGGGGGGGAATGCTCCCTGCATCCTCGGTTCCTGCCCGACGTCGGAGGAGATGCAGGAAATCTACAGCCTCTAGGAGTCAAACTTTTTCTTGTGTCCTCTCAATGTTCCTTTTTTGTATAAAATCAGATATGTAACTGTAGAACCTTGAATAATAAAGTGTACATCATAAAAAAGGCTGGGGGGGTAGGTAGGAGAGGAGAAGCGAACACTCATACGTATTCAGAGTTAAATGGCAAGTTTTTCTCTGAATGCTCTGTGTTCACTTCTTTGAGGCTGTGGGTCCCTCTAATTCACCAGAGGTGGTACCCACCAATATATATTTATGTTTGACACTCACGTAATCCATCCAGGTACGATAAGTTGCCGAAATAGACGTTGCTAAGGTCAACTAATAGTTGAAATGAGCAGAGGCCATCTGGCTCCTTGTCTTCACCAATGCGGTGTGCGAGTAGACGAACCGAGAAGAATGTAGTATTTGTTCTTGAATAATTTGCAAACAGGTTCACCTCCCAATATTGAAATTAAGTCTCTTCTGTAGCGTAGTTTTTTATTTTGTTTTATTTTTACATGGAAGCATGCAAGGTAAAGACAATAAATACAATAAAATATTACAGAAAACAAAACAAACAAAATAAGAAGCCACCGGCCAGAAGGACCGACAGCACAGGACAACAATTAACAAAAATGGAGGAACGCATGAGAAACACAGCATACATCAAGACAAAATATAAAACAATAACAATAACAAACAAGTAAATAATGTAAGCAAATAAACAAAACTTAGGAACAATAGAAAACAAATCAAACAAGCACCGGCCGGAAGGACCAACAACTAAACACATCATAATGTATAAAATGAAACATAACACAAGACAATGCACACACAAACAAACCATAAATATAAACAAAAGGAAAAATAAAAAGAAAATACAACACAACATGGTAATACATGAAGAGAATACACAGGGGAAAGTGACAACACAAATTCAAATACATAAAGAAGAACACACTCTGCAAAACACCGGCCCATCCACAAGCAAAGGGAGAGGCACGGGCACAGAAGACAGTAGGGCAAACAAAACGCCAGAGGGGCACACAACACTACAAATAGCAAAAAAAAAAGAAATCAGCTGACATACTTGCCCGGGAACAAGACCCGTGGGAACCGCACATTGAACGCCCCCAACGCAACCACCCCCAAGGGTCTCGTTCACCCACCGGAGACACCATTTCATCCGGAACCCTAGTAACAAACACCCGCAAGCAGGAGGCCCAAATGGTATCACTTCTAACGCGAGTAACTGTCACAATCCCCCACAACATGGGAACACCCCCACCATGAAATTCCCCCGGCTCGTCATTCAGCAGTAGCTCAACACTCGCCGACCAGTGACCCGGCGGCATCACCGACGCCGGCACCACGTCCCCCAGGTCCCCAACACGTACACTCACAAGAGGGGGCCGGACATAGGACATCACCACCGGGGCACCAGCGGCCACGGGCACACCACCAGACGACTGCAGGGAACCAGGGTGGCGCACATCCTTCCGTAATGTCACAACCAGGCCACGCCCAGCACCAGCAACCACACCATCCCTGGGAGCGGAAGCCACCACCTCCCACTGCGGAGAGTCCCCAGGCGGCGAAGGTACAGAAGGCACCCCTGAGACCCGGGCACCAGCATCAGCAGGCACATGAACCTCTGCCACCACCAACCGTGGAGACAGCAACACATCCGGTTCCACACCGTCAACTCCCAAGGACCCACAGTCATCGAATTCCCTAAAATCTGCCCAGGCAGACGACGAACGCCTGGAACGCTTGGGCTACGGCCGGAGATCGTCAGAGCCAGAAGCGGACCCAGAAACACTGGTCCCATCAGCTGGACGAACCGACGCCCGACGCAGAATGGCAGCAGCCTCTTCCACAGGGGGAACCGGCCCACAGACAGCAGGAGGCTTCGCAGCCACCCCAGCACCCAGCACATCCGGGACCTGAGGCGAGAACACAGGGCCAGGCGCAGCAGCCGAAGACGAGGAAGAAGACGGCGGCGCTTCACAGCGATCACCAGGAAGGCCTTCAGGAGCAGCGGAGACAGTGACAGGAGCACGTAGATCATCCGACGGCACCGCAAAACCCGGAGGAGAGTCTGCAACAACCGGAGGAACGTCCGGCGGTGTATGGGGAGCCGCATCTGCTAACTGAACGCTCACCTCCTCACCCCCGGAGACCTCCTCCAGAGGGAGCGGCGGGAAATCCTCTTCTCGTAGCAAGTTGACCGGAGCAACCGGATCCGCAGTGCATCCGGCAGCCTGATGCCCCAACATGCCACACCGAAAACAAGTACAGGTTTGCCGGGCATAATACACCCGCACGTAGTACCCTAAAAGTCGGACAGAGGATGGAATGTCCGACCTCAGGCGCATGCCGAGGGTACGAATGTTCGTCTTCACTCCCTCATATTTTCCAGAAGATAGCTTGTGCATCCTCACACTGACGACGGAGCCAACTCTCTGGAAGAAACGCCATAGAAGAGACTCGGGGAATTCCATGGGGGCCCCATGGACGCTCACATACGTCACGGCACCACTCCGATCAGAAATGGCCACAGAACCAGTGCCATCCAACAACTTCAAGGTACGGCCCTCGTACCGCCGGAGAAAGTCACGGTACGCCTCCTCACCCACAAACTTGATGATCACCCGGCGAGCAGTCACCAGCTCAACCCCGTAGATCTCCACGACCGGGACATGTAGCACGTCACACATGACCTGCTCTATGAGAGGATACCCTGCACGGCAGGTAAACTCCAACCCCATGGAGTTTTCCCTCACGACAGCGGGAAGATGGCCGCTCATCGCAAAAGCGCCACGTCAACACCAGTCAGGGACAGCAGGGAGGGTAGAGACACCCACACCCCGTGCGGCGAAAACGGCAACCGCCCCAAACTGCCGGAGCGGTCAGACGACACGTCCTCACCCTACGGCATCTCAGGTTGGACTCTCCTTCTGTAGCGTAGTGGAGGGAAGAGCGCCCTCCCAGACACCTGTCCCTCTCGTACCTCCCATGTCACCATAAGGGACGTTAGTTTGGCAACGTGGGTCATTGGTCTAACTAGGCCAGAGGGACTAGTGGCATCAACCATTGGTTATCCCCCCTTCCCCTTAACTTGAATGCCAGTAACGTTAGTCCTTGCTTACACAAGGTACATAAATATTTACATAAAAAGTACAATAGAATTAATGAACAAATTATTATCTATATTGGCGTAGTTAAATGGGTGAGTGAATGAATGAATACATATGAGAATAAGTGAGTGAGTGAGGGAGTAGTTAGCTCCAGGTAGCTGGCTTCGACTTGCCAACTACCCGAAGCATAACCGCTCCCATTGGCTGATGGCAGGTGACTAAGGCAAGCACCGGTACGTGAGGGAGGGAGGAAGGGAGGTGTGCGTGCGGGCGTGCGTGTGTGTAGGGAGCTCCGACCTGAGCCAACTGGCCTCACTCTCTTTCTGGCTTTCCCTCCGACAGGTTCAGACCCGCCTGTGCTCTGGTGAGACGCGGTCACTTGCTCTGGCACAGAAGCACTAATTCGCGCGCGGGTTCAAACACACACACACACATATACACACAGCTACACATACACTTATATAAACACACTCAGACTCATACACACTCGCTGTGTACATATATAGGCTACCTCGCCGATACGCTGCTAGCCGTTCGTAGAATCACGGTGAAAATTACATATCTATCTGGATCAACAATCTCGCAATCGTCTTTTCAAAACAATAAATTACCCAACATATAAAGCTTTTAAACTAGTTTCTGTCCATTCGAACTATAGACTTTTTCCGGTTCAAACTTTCCAGTTAAAAATATCAGGAATTAAAACTCCAATTAAAAGAAAAATCATTGCAACAAAAGGAAAATCATTACAACAAGAGCTCCGAATGAAAAGAAGTGAGACTGTCAAGCCAATAATGTATCAACACGAGAAAAAAACAATCGCTCCTAGAAATGAGAACTAATTTTTTTTTTGGCATTGACGCAACAATCACTGAAATATTAACTCCAATTATCTGTTACAAAGTTGCAACTGTGAACAATAGCAGTGCTTCTCAGTCAGATAACATTGAACAATAACAGTGATTCTCAGATAATAGTGGACAATTACAGTGTTTCTCAGTCAGTGAACAGTGAACAATAACAGTGCTTCTCAGTCACTGAATAGGGAATAATAACAAAGCTTCCCAGTCAGTGAACAATAACAGTGCTTCTCAGTCAGTGATCAGTGAACAATAACAATGATCTTCAATCAGATAACGATACTTCTCAGTCGGATAACAATGAACAATAACAGTGCTTTTCAGTGAGATAACAGTGAACAATAACAATAATCTCGAACAAAATAAAAGACAATAATAACAGTAGTCTCCAATCAAATAACAGTGAACAATATCAGCGTTCACTAGATAATTAAATGTGAAATAACAGATCTCTCAGATCAAATTAACACCGAACAATAACAGCACCGTCATCCAGATAACAGTGAACAATATTGCTGCTCATCAAAATAAGAGGAACAAAGCAGTTCTGTTCATGAACATAACGTGAGATCAAGACCAGTGGCGCTAATCTCAATGACGAAGAACAAGTGAAGCGTCTTTGTGTGGATTAAGTTGCCTTGTTTCCTTTAAAAATCAGTGGCATTATTAGTCAAAGGAGGTGTTTATCAAGAGCTTTCACCACCTGGAGACAGAGAAATAGAGTCGACGTGAGAGAAGCAGAGAAAGAGAGAAAAGGAGCTGCATGCTGGTGATGCTTCAGCAACAAAAAAGTAGTTTTTTTCTCCTGCTACTGACTCCATCTGTCGGCTACTTGGTGAGTATTTCTTTCTTATTTCGCCTAATCAGCCTACCGTGAGATCTAGCTTAGAAACGAGATGAAAACATATGAGGAAGAACTTCATATGTTCTTGTTTAATAAATGAACCAAAGCCATCAAAGATTGAAGAAAGATGTACACGTTCATAAATACTTGCGTAACTGCTTCGTGATATCTGGCTCCTGTAGTCCTACTGTGTATATTTCACCAGCACACGCAAGAGTACCCCACCGAGTCGACCTGGTGGGAATGAAGCACTCAAGCACCATCCAAAGGGAGAAACGGAGCACACCCAGGACGAGGGGAGAGGACGAGGACAGGTTGGCCGAACACACAAAGACACACACACACACACACACACCCACCACACACACACACCACACACACACACACCCAAACAGCACACACCCATCACACCACACACACACACACACAAACACACACACACACACAACACACACACACAACACACACACACAACCACACACACACACACCCAACACACACACACACACACACACACCACACATACACCACACACACACCACAACCACACACACACACCAGGCCACACACAGAAGGTAGAGGAGGGAGGTGGTGTGGCTTTGCTACTAAGAAGGTGTTGGAGTTCGAAGAGATGGTAATTCATGACTGTGAAACGGTTTCCAGGGGAC
This sequence comes from Procambarus virginalis, assembly GCA_020271785.1. Classification (NCBI taxonomy): domain Eukaryota; kingdom Metazoa; phylum Arthropoda; class Malacostraca; order Decapoda; family Cambaridae; genus Procambarus; species Procambarus virginalis. The sequence goes on from WNGS01164419.1 coordinate 11,055, forward strand.
TACATATCAGGCACCAATGCAACAAGGAGGACAGAAAATTATAATAGTAGTCATATATAACCCTACCCACCCCGAATGACAGAAGACCCAGACAGGAATATGATAGAAACAAACATGGCCACCATCAATATAATAGAGAGAGCAGCTTCTGTGGCTAGCAGGAACGGATCCAGACTTCTACTCATGGGAGACTTCAACCATGGGGAAGATAGATTGGGGGAACAAGGACCCACACGGAGGCCCAGACACATGGAGAGCTAACCTGCTAGACGTGGCAACAAGAAACTTTCTAAGCAAACACGTCAAGGGACCGACAAGAAATGAGAGGAAGGGGATGAACCAGCCTTGTTTGATTTGATATTTACCCTAAATGAGTCGGATATAAGGGAGTTAAGTTGGAAGCCCCCTTGGGAATGAAGGATCATAATGTATTGAGCTTTGAGTCCCCTGGTTGAGCTAGGAAATATCACCCCCAAAAAAAAGAACTGGGAACCAAAGGGCTGGCGTACCGAAGGGAAACTATGAGAAGATGATTAATTCCTATGGGATATACATTGGGACACAGTTCTCGGAACCAAGTCGTACAAGACATGATGGACTTATGTCACCCAAAAATGTCAGGGAGGCTGTAAAGCAGGTTTTGTCCCAGCCCAACAGGAAAAACAGAGAAGCAAAAGGAGAATCCGATGAGGTTTAATAGGGAATGTATGAAAGCAAAGGAGCTGAAC
>WNGS01164419.1:12782-25452 GCA_020271785.1 Procambarus virginalis
TGTTTGTTATTGTTATTGTTTTATATTTTGTCTTGATGTATGCTGTGTTTCTCCATGCGTTGCCTCCATTTTTGTTAATTGTTGTCCTGTGCTGTCGGTCCTTTGGCGGTGGCTTCTTATTTTGTTTGTTTTGTTTTCTGTGATATTATTGTATTATTGTCTTTACCTTGCATGCTTCCATGTAAAATAAAACAAAATAAAAAAACTACGCTACAGAAGAGACTTAATTTCAATTTGGGAGGTGAACCGTTTGCAAATTATTCAAGAACAAATACTACATTCTTCTCGGTCGGCTACTCGCAACCGCATTGGTGAAGACAAGGAGCCAGATGGCCTCTGCTCATTTCAACTATTAGTGACCTTAGCAACGTCTATTTCGGCAACTTATGGTACCTGGATGGATTACGCGAGTGTCAAACATAAATATATATTGGTGGGTACCACCTCTGGTGCAATTATAGGAACCCACAGCCTCAAAGAAGTGAACACAGAGCATTCAGAGAAAAACTTGCCATTTAACTCTGAATACGTATGAGTGTTCGCTTCTCCTACCACCCCCCCAGCCTTTTTTATGATGTACACTTTATTATTCAAGGTTCTACAGTTACATATCTGATTTTATACAAAAAAGGAACATTGAGAGGACACAAGAAAAAGATTGACTCCTAGAGGCTGTAGATTTCCTGCAACTCCTCCGACGTCGGGCAGGAACCGAGGATGCAGGGAGCATTCCCCCTCTGGATCGCGACACTGAGGCGCTGAAAGAGAAAACTTGCCGCTCTAGGGTCTCTTGTAGTGTCAATGAGCTTGGAACCAACATCCTTAAGAAACCTTCTTGCACTCTCTCCCCATGGTCCTAGGGTCTCAGACCCTATTGCAACGAAGTTGTACCGATGATCTAATTCCCTGTACTTGGCTGACTTGTGTCTTTCTCTGTGTGTCGCCGCGGCTCTTGCTTGGCCGGCAGAGAGGTTGATGTATTTGGTTGCCAGTGTGGATACGCAATTATAGTCCCACGCCAACTGTCTACCACCCTTCCACGGGCGCTGTGTGATTCCATCTGGTTGGGCGGCAAAGCTAACAGAGTTACGGTTCAGTAGGTTGCGGGGCTCTCTCCGCTGGATACTGAGCAGAGGAAAGGCTTCTTTTAATGATGTCATTGACTGCGTCGTGTCTAGTGTGCCAACCACCAGATTTTCCACAGTGCAGGCCATGCAATCCATATACATCAGAATCTGCCTCGCCGCAAATACACCTATAATACACATGGCTTCTTTGTCTACAATGGGGCTGTCCCAACTGGATTGTTTCTTGGCTTTCGGCATGGCTGGTGTGAGTGCTGGGTCTGCCATGGCACCCCATTTCGTGTCGCATTCCGTGTTGTGGGGGTCCTGTATCCCCGCTACATCACTCAGGGTGTCAGGAAGAGTTTCCTTAACCAGGTCATCTGATGCTGAGGAGGAAGACAGGAAGGCTGGGGCAGCAATTTGGGTGACAGTGCGGACACCCAAGCCACCGAGCCTGACAGGAAGAGTGGCTTGTTTCCACTGGCACTCGTTGAGGAAAAGGTTAACAACTTTTTCTAGCATGGTCTTCAGTAAGAGGACATAATCTTTAAGCTTTCGGTTGCCGTAAGATGGGGCGCACTTCAGAAAGTAGGTTAGCCTTGGAAGGGATAGGCATTTGGTGAGGAGATAAAAAGCATCGTGGGCATCGATGTCACCTATTCTGTCTTCCATCCTCCTAAGGTCTGCGATTTTCTTGTCAAGGATCTCCTCAATGGCGTTAGACCCGAGGGGGGCTCCAAGGAGGGTGCTGTTCTCGGCCCTAATGACATGGGCTCCAGGTAAGGCAGACCTTATTCTAGCTACGATGTCTGGGTTGGAGGAGACTACTTCACACTTGGAAGGGTTCAGGACGAGACCCAGGCTTACTTCTTGCTCCCTTATTTCCTGATGTCTGCCAAGAGGTCGTCTACGGTGCCAGCTATAGTGCCATCATCCAAAAACCAGATGTTGAACTCGCTGGACAAGCTTTCGGTGATTTCTTGCAGACAGCAGAAAAGTGACTAAGCAGAAAAGAAGGGGAGCAAGAGGATCACCTTGCTGAACACCTTCACATGATCTGATTTCAAGTTCACCAAAGAGCAGTTTTGACTCACCACTGTAGCACGATAGTATGAACGGGTAGAGGGGCCGGAAATGGCGATGTACGGCACAAAGTACTGCATCTTCTGACCATGTTGAAGGCATTCTTAAAGTCCAGTTTGAGCAGGGCCTTTTCATCAGAAATGTTGGTGATGTATGCTCGTGCTGCATGGGCAGCCGCTTCACAGCCTTGGGGGATTCCAAATCCTAGCTGGATTGGTTTCAGCAATTCAGTCGCTTGCTGGCTGACAACCCTCGTAGCAGCCTTGGCAATCAGGCGTCGGAGAGTGTTGCCAACAGCGATTGGCCTGATTCCATCGTCCTTCTTTTTGAGAGCACAGAGGGAGGCACCAAAAAAGAGAGGCCTGATGACCTCAGGTATATCACCAGCCAGGCACATGTTAACGAACCTTGTTAGTTCCATAAGAAGATCTTGTGCAGCATCACCAACCGCAGGATTTAACATTTGCTTGATGTGTTGAGGTTTTAACCCTGTAAAGCCTTCTGCTGACCCAGGTGGAAAAGAAAGGGCTGCTTTGTAGACCTCACATTCACCAACGGTTAATGGGTCTGAAATGGTGTCGGCTGATGGCGGAATGATGTTGTCGCCTTGTCGGGCTCTGGGTGGGTGCTTCCTTTGCAGGGCCCGCGCTGTGGCTGAGTTTCGAGGAGCAATTTTCTCGTCACTAGTGAGGACTCTAATAGCACTTGCGGTATTTCCCTCTTCAATTTTTCAGTTGTTTGTTAATAAACAACACAGAAATCATTGATAGATACAGCGACAACAGGCGGCTTGACATCTGCGAGGCACTACACATCAAGAAGTCAACACCAGCAATCAACAGCCAATTAACGCACAACTATATTCTACCCACTTCAAGACTCCGCTCCAATATAGAAACATCAAGAAATATGGGCCAATAGGCCTTCTGCAGTTACAGATCTATTCTTCCCTTTAGCTTATACCCATTGTTTCGTGTTCTGTGTTTGTTCTCACCTCACCCCAAACCATTGTAACATGTCACCTCACCCAAATGTAGGTATAAAAAGAAAAGCTGTTTAAACTCTGTTCAGTGTGTGTAACTAAAGTCTTTGAAAATGTAATAAGTTTTACGAAACGCGCTCAAGTGTCGCGTCAGACTAAAAAATAAAGAATGAATTTTGGAGAATTGATTTTTCATTTACCGTCATCAGTAAAAACAAACATAAGGAAAATTGAGAAATTCGTGTTAGAATTATTAATCTTACTTTTCGGTCATATTTAATAATATATATATATATATATATATATATATATATATATATATGTATATAAATATATATATATATATATATATATATATATATATATATATATATATATATATATATATATATATATATATATATATATATATATATATATAATGTACATAATGTATATTTTATATACATTAAATATATATTTTAAAAATGCATACACATTGTGTGTGTATTACTATAAAGTCCAATTGTAAGAGGCCGATCATCGTAGTGTCTGAATCGATGTTGTTTCAAAGCCTCCCCCTCTCCTGATGACGTCACAGATTAGTAGCCAAGCTGTTCATTTATCACTGTTATTTTTTCAATATTTAATTATCATTCAATTGACAAATTTAAATGGTTGAAAAGTTCACATTTTGAGTAGAATAAAGTTGCAAGAGAATGTCATAAGCGAGGTTGATGTGCTGTACACCGGAGATGTTATTGTTAAGTTGTGGAGCATTTAGCGGATCCCTTGCTGTGATTGGCTGTCTTGGTGAATGACAACAAATAATTTCTACCAATGAAATGCAAGCACGAGAATGTTTTCTTTAGCCCCACCACCCCACTTTATGAGTTGCTGTTGCCTTGTTGATAGTGCAGTGTCCTGCCAACAGATGGCACCAGCTCTATTTTTAAGTGCTGCTTGGTGTTGGCCTGTTGATAGTGTCATTTTATTCCAATAGATGGCATCAGCTGTAGTTTATGGGCTGTTGCTAACCGAACCTTTCATTGCGTATTTTTCTGCGGATAGAAGGCAGCATCTGTATCCCTTTAAACACGGCTATAAAAACATCGTAGCTTATGATAAGATTAGATAAATATCTTGTATTAATACATGCATATGCTTTATTCATTCTTGCAGATACATCATATTACAACATTATATAATATGTGATTTATAAAGACCTTTCCCAATCAATTTGTTAGGAATTTCTGACAAATCTGTTTTAATACACATTACAAAGCCATGTAACATGAATATTAGAAATAGTTTATACAATTTTGACCAGCTCAACGATGATCTCTCGGGACTTATTCCTCAACTGATAATTATAAGCTAACTGAGACCCCAAAAACTCATTACAAAATGAGTTTGAATATATATATACTAACCCCTTATTTTCCCCCCATCCCCGGCGTTGTTCGACATTTATGTGTGGAAGCCATAATTGTATATGTCCTTTACTTCTTCATATAAAATTCGAACAACCCACCATAAATACTCATATACTCACTATTCACTCTACCCACTATGAGAGTGAGAGCATTCTACCCACCATGAGAGTTAGAACTCTCTACCCACTATGAGCGTGAGAGCACTCTACCCACCATGAGAGTGAGAGCACTCTACCCACCATGAGAGTGAGAGCACTCTTCCCACCATGAGAGTGAGAGCACTCTTCCCACCATGAGAATGAGAGCACTCTACCCACCATGAGAGTGATAGCACTCTACCCACCATGAGAGTGAGAGCATTCTACCCACCATGAGAATGAGAGCGCTCTACCCACCATGAGAGTGAGAGCACTCTACCCACCATGAGAGTGAGAGCACTCTACCCACCATGAGAGTGAGAGCACTCTACCCACCATGAGAGTGAGAGCATTCTACCCACCATGAGAATGAGAGCGCTCTACCCACCATGAGAGTGAGAGCACTCTTCCCACCATGAGAGTGAGAGCACTCTACCCACCATGAGAGTGAGAGCACTCTACCCACCATGAGAGTGAGAGCACTCTTCCCACCATGAGAGTGAGAGCACTCTACCCACCATGAGAGTGAGAGCACTCTACCCACCATGAGAGTGAGAGCACTCTTCCCACCATGAGAGTGAGAGCACTCTACCCACCATGAGAGTGAGAGCACTCTACCCACCATGAGAGTGAGAGCACTCTTCCCACCATGAGAGTGAGAGCACTCTACCCACCATGAGAGTGAGAACACTCTACACACCATGAGAATGAGAGCACTCTACCCACCATGAGAGTGATAGCACTCTACCCACCATGAGAGTGAGAGCATTCTACCCACCATGAGAATGAGAGCGCTCTACCCACCATGAGAGTGAGAGCACTCTACCCACCATGAGAGTGAGAGCACTCTACCCACCATGAGAGTGAGAGCACTCTACCCACCATGAGAGTGAGAGCATTCTACCCACCATGAGAATGAGAGCGCTCTACCCACCATGAGAGTGAGAGCACTCTTCCCACCATGAGAGTGAGAGCACTCTACCCACCATGAGAGTGAGAGCACTCTACCCACCATGAGAGTGAGATCACTCTACCCACCATGAGAGTGAGAGCACTCTACCCACCATGAGAGTGAGAGCACTCTTCCCACCATGAGAGTGAGAGCACTCTACCCACCATGAGAGTGAGAGCACTCTTCCCACCATGAGAGTGAGAGCACTCTACCCACCATGAGAGTGAGAGCATTCTACCCACCATGAGAGTGAGAGCACTCTTCCCACCATGAGAGTGAGAGCACTCTACCCACCATGAGAGTGAGAGCACTCTACCCACCATGAGAGTGAGAGCACTCTTCCCACCATGAGAGTGAGAGCACTCTACCCACCATGAGAGTGAGAGCACTCTACCCACCATGAGAGTGAGAGCACTCTTCCCACCATGAGAGTGAGAGCACTCTACCCACCATGAGAGTGAGAACACTCTACACACCATGAGAATGAGAGCACTCTACCCACTATGAGAGTGAGAACACTCTACACACCATGAGAATGAGAGCACTCTACCCACCACGAGAGAACTCTACTCACCATGAGAGTAAGAACAGGACCGGAACACGAAGAGGCCAACAATGTCGTCACTGCTAAATGCGCGACGCCCACTACGGTCACCTGAGTTGTAATCATCTGACTTATCTTTGTATGTTTAGTTTATTAACCTATGTATCTTACCTTTCCTCCTTACCTTCGCCTTTCTCCTCACTTAGTCTTGCACCAGACCTCCCATTGGCATCAATCTGATGCTCCCTACTGTATCTTCAAAAGACTGCTCATTGCCCAGTCGATAGAGCCTCGGCATCACAAGAGAGGGTTCCACGATTCGAGTCTCCTACTGTCTCCTCACTTGAGAATGAACCATGTAGGTTCGAATCGAAAACTTTGTATAAATTATAATAAATAAAATGTATTCTGCAGTTAATTTTTATTCTTTTTGTCCACCTTAGTAACAAGATTGGTCTCAGTGAGCCTGTAATTTATAAAGGTGTAATATACAGAGAACATAATATGGCAAACAAAGTACCGTAGTATTAGCTTCCTTGTGCCTGTAGTGTATAGCGTCACCATACACAATTTGGCATCAATGGCACCATATGAAGACGACACATACCAGCAGCAGGTGGTGAAGAGGACACATACCAGCAGCAGGTGGTGTAAGAGGACACATACCAGCAGCAGGTGGTGTAAGAGGACACATACCAGCAGCAGGTGTTACATGAGGACAAATACCAGCAGCAGGTGGTGTAAGAGGACACATACCAGCAGCAGGTGGTGTAAGAGGACACATACCAGCAGCAGGTGGTGTAAGAGGACACATACCAGCAGCAGGTGGTGTAAGAGGACACATACCAGCAGCAGGTGGTACAAGAGGACACATACCAGCAGCAGGTGTTACAAGAGGACACATACCAGCAGCAGGTGGTGTAAGAGGACACATACCAGCAGCAGGTGTTACAAGAGGACACATACCAGCAGCAGGTGGTGTAAGAGGACACATACCAGCAGCTGGTGGTGTAAGAGGACACATACTAGCAGCTGGTGGTGTAAGAGGACACATACCAGCAGCTGGTGGTGTAAGAGGACACATACCAGCAGCTGGTGGTGTAAGAGGACACATACCAGCAGCAGGAGTTACAAGAGGACATATACCAGCAGCAGGTGGTACAAGAGGACACATACCAGCAGCAGGTGGTACAAGAGGACACATACCAGCAGCAGGTGGTGTAAGAGGACACATACCAGCAGCTGGAGGTGTAAGAGGACACATACCAGCAACAGGTGGTGTAGGAGGACACATACCAGCAGCTGGTGGTGTAAGAGGACACATACCAGCAGCAGGTGGTGTAAGAGGACACATACCAGCAGCTGGTGGTGTAAGAGGACACATACCAGCAGCAGGTGGTGTAAGAGGATACATACCAGCAGCAGGTGGTGTAAGAAGACACATACCAGCAGCTGGTGGTGTAAGAGGACACATACCAGCAGCAGGTGGTGTAAGAGGACACATACCAGCAGCAGGTATTACAAGAGGACACATACCAGCAGCAGGTGGTGTAAGAGGACACATACCAGCAGCTGGTGGTGTAAGAGGACACATACCAGCAGCAGGTGGTGTAAGAGGACACATACCAGCAGCAGGTGTTACAAGAGGACACATACCAGCAGCTGGTGGTGTAAGAGGACACATATCAGCAGCTGGTGGTGTAAGAGGACACATACCTGCAGCAGGTGGTGTAAGAGGACACATACCAGCAGCTGGTGATGTAAGAGGACACATACCAGCAGCAGGTGTTACATGAGGACACATACCAGCAGCAGGTGGTGTAAGAGGACACATACCAGCAGCTGGTGGTGTAAGAGGACACATACCAGCAGCAGGTGTTACAAGAGGACACATACCAGCAGCTGGTGGTGTAAGAGGACACATACCAGCAGCTGGTGATGTAAGAGGACACATACCAGCAGCAGGTGTTACATGAGGACACATACCAGCAGCAGGTGGTGTAAGAGGACACATACCAGCAGCAGGTGTTACATGAGGACACATACCAGCAGCAGGTGGTGTAAGAGGACACATACCAGCAGCAGGTGTTACAAGAGGACACATACCAGCAGCTGGTGGTGTAAGAGGACACATACCAGCAGCTGGTGGTGTAAGAGGACACATACCAGCAGCTGGTGGTGTAAGAGGACACATACCAGCAGCAGGTGTTACATGAGGACACATACCAGTTGCAGGTGGTGTAAGAGGACACACACCAGCAGCAGGTGTTACATGAGGACACATACCAGCAGCAGGTGGTGTAAGAGGACACATACCAGCAGCAGGTGTTACAAGAGGACACATACCAGCAGCAGGTGGTGTAAGAGGACACATACCAGCAGCTGGTGGTGTAAGAGGACACATACCAGCAGCAGGTGGTGTAAGAGGACACATACCAGCAGCTGGTGGTGTAAGAGGACACATACCAGCAGCTGGTGGTGTAAGAGGACACATACCAGCAGCTGGTGGTGTAAGAGGACACATACCAGCAGCTGGTGGTGTAAGAGGACACATACCAGCAGCTGGTGGTGTAAGAGGACACATACCAGCAGCTGGTGGTGTAAGAGAACACATACCAGCAGCTGGTGGTGTAAGAGGACACATACCAGCAGCTGGTGGTGTAAGAGGACACATACCAGCAGCTGGTGGTGTAAGAGAACACATACCAGCAGCAGGTGGTGTAAGAGGACACATACCAGCAGCTGGTGGTGTAAGAGGACACATACCAGCAGCAGGTGGTGTAAGAGAACACATACCAGCAGCAGGTGGTGTAAGAGGACACATACCAGCAGCAGGTGGTGTAAGAGGACACATACCAGCAGCAGGTGGTGTAAGAGGACACATACCAGCAGCAGGTGAAAAGAGGACACATACCAGCAGCAGGTGACAAGAGGACACATACCAGCAGCAGGTGTAAAGGATTTGGGAATAATGATGTCTGACGACCTAACGTTTAGGGAGCATAACCAAGCAAATATTGCGACAGCCAGAAAATGATAGGATGGATTACGAGAACTTTCAAATCCATGGATCCCATCACAATGGTTGTACTCTTCAAGTCACTTGTGCTGTCCCGTCTTGAGTACTGTTCAGTACTCACTTCCCCCTTCAGAGCAGGAGAGATTGCTGAAATAGAGGGAATACAGAGAACATATACAGCACGTATAGACGCGATAAAGCACCTAAATTATTGGGATCGTCTCAAAGCTCTCCAAATGTACTCACTAGAAAGAAGACGAGAGATATCAAATAATATACACCTGGAAGATACTGGAGGGCCAGGTCCCAAATCTACACAGTAAATAACAACGTACTGGAGTGAACGATATGGAAGAAAATGCAGAATAGAACCAGTGAAGAGCAGGGGTGCCATAGGCACAATCAGAGAACACTGTATAAACATCAGAGGTCCGCGGTTGTTCAACGTCCTCCCAGCAAGCATAAGAAATATTGCCGGAACAACCGTGGACATCTTCAAGAGGAAACTAGATTTATTCCTCCAAGGAGTTCTGGACCAGCCGGGCTGTGGTGGGTATGTGGGCCTGCGGGCCGCTCCAAGCAACAGCCTAGTAGACCAAACTCTCACAAGTCAAGCCTGGCCTCGGGCGGGCTTGGGAGTAGAAGAACTCCCAGAACCCCATCAACCAGGTATCAACCAGGTGGTGTAAGAGGACACATACCAGCAGCAGGGGGTGTAAGAGGACACATACCAGCACTGGTGGTGTAAGAGGACATATACCAGCAGCTGGTGGTGTAAGAGGGACACATACCAGCAGCAGGTGGTGTAAGAGGACACATACCAGCAGCAGGTGTTACAAGAGGACACATACCAGCAGCAGGTGGTGTAAGAGGACACATACCAGCAGCTGGTGGTGTAAGAGAACACATACCAGCAGCTGGTGGTGTAAGAGAACACATACCAGCAGCTGGTGGTGTAAGAGGACACATACCAGCAGCTGGTGGTGTAAGAGGACACATACCAGCAGCTGGTGGTGTAAGAGGACACATACCAGCAGCTGGTGGTGTAAGAGGACATATACCAGCAGCTGGTGGTGTAAGATAACACATACCAGCAGCTGGTGGTGTAAGAGGACACATACCAGCAGCTGGTGGTGTAAGAGGACACATACCAGCAGCTGGTGGTGTAAGAGGAACATACCAGCAGCTGGTAGTGTAAGAGGACACATACCAGCAGCTGGTGGTGTAAGAGGACACATACCAGCAGCAGGTGTGGTGTAAGAGGACACATACCAGCAGCAGGTGGTGTAGAGGGACACATACCAGCATCAGGTGGTGTAAGAGGAACATACCAGCAGCAGGTGGTGTAAGAGGACACATACCAGCAGCAGGTGGTGTAAGAGGACACATACCAGCATCAGGTGGTGTAAGAGGACACATACCAGCAGCTGGTGGTGTAAGAGGACACATACCAGCAGGGTGGTGTAAGAGGACACATACCAGCAGCTGGTGGGTTAAGAGGACACATACCAGCAGCTGGTGGTGTAAGAGGACATATACCAGCAGCTGGTGGTGTAAGAGGACAATACCAGCAGCTGGTGGTTGTAAGAGGACATATACCAGCAGCTGGTGGTGTAAGAGGACACATACCAGCAGCAGGTGGTGTAAGAGGACACATACCAGCATCAGGTGGTGTAAGAGGACACATACCAGCAGCTGGTGGTGTAAGAGGACACATACCAGCAGTATGTGGCTGAAGAATACTCATCAATATGTGCTCAATTTCCTCCTATATGATAATTTGCTACATCGCCTTACACTGATCATGTCCTCTTTATCAACCTAATCAATTTCTTGAGGATTAGTAATTACCATGTCTCCTCGATTCCGTCAATCATTAACTGATGTGATTTTCAGCTCCCTCAGGCTCTTCTCATTGTGTAAACCTCTGTGAGGCGGTGGAGATAAGGGTGAATTGACGTGTGGGCTTCTTCTCAATCTTCTCAATGCTGCCCCATCCTCCTCCCCAAAAAGTTAGTCCATTTTGCAACGATGGAGCGAATGTGCAAAACAGGAACCATTGATATAATCATAGCAACATTTTAACAGCTTTATCATCCACCAAATATAACCTGGCCTAAAGCTAGATAAGCAATCTTACGCCTAATATACGCAATCTTAGTCGTAATATACGCAATCTTAGGATAATTTAGTCCGTGTGCATATTATGCTGCGCCTACGGGAAGGGTATGATATTGTTGTCGTATATCTCGGGACCTCTAGAAAAGTAGTGACGCAAAAAGTGGAATACTTGTTGTACCGTTTCAAAAAAACGAGTAGAGACTGACGTTCCATATCTAAAAATTCCATCAACTGACTAAATGATAGATATCTAACGTGTCGACAGTATACGTGAGATACTGTCGCCTTTGTGGACAGGTTGTATCCACAATAAATAAAAAGCACTAAATATTTCCGCTAACAGCCTATAAACACCGTTTATTGTATATATATATAACATATATATATATATATATATATTATATATATATATATTATATTATATATATATACATCTATATATAGATTATATTATATATATATATTATATATATATATATATAATAATAGATATATATATATATATTTTTTTTTGAAGCCCCACCATGCTTATGAATTTTAATTAAAAATAATAAATATCTCATGTTTATTTGTTTCCCATTTTTGTTTTCATTTTGTTCATATCAATAAGTCAAATAAATAGAGAATGTGTAAGAAAACGCAGGTTGCCTCCTGTTTCAAAATATTTCAAGAATTGTGTGTATTTGAAGTAGACTTTTTAAAACGTGAGGATACTCAAAACCTTCATAAAAAAAAACGCCTTCAACAAACTATCAGAACTGTTTGTTGGTGATCCTCAAGTACGGTGAGTCTGGCTGCAGGTAAACCTCAGGTGGGATGAGACTGACTGCAGGTAAAAACAGGTGGGATGAGTTTACCTGTAGGTAAACCTCAGGTGGGATGAGTTACTGTAGGTAAACCACAAGTAAACCTCAGGTGGGATGAGTTTACTTGTAGGTAAACCTCAGATGGGATTAGTTACCTGTGGGTAAACCACAAGTAAACCTCAGGTGGGATGAGTTTACATGTAGGTAAACCTCAGGTGGGATGAGACTGAGTGCAGGTAAATCACAGGAAAACTCATGTGGAATGAGTTTACCTGCAGGTAAACCACAGGTAAACCTCAGGTGGGATGAGACTGACTGCAGGTATATCACAGGTTAACCTCAGGTGGGAAGAGTTTACCTGCAGGTATACCACAGGTAAACCTCAGACGCGTCCTCACAGCTGCTCATATAACAAAAATCAATCGAGAGAAAAACTGCAAACCACAATTCATGCTGGGTTCAATTCAAGGAATAAGCCGTTGTAAAGTGAAGGGAGAGCTTTGTGTTTCCGATTATTGCGTGCTTGCGTGTGTATGTGTGTGTG
>WNGS01164421.1:31300-51950 GCA_020271785.1 Procambarus virginalis
ATTCATCAACTGCCATAGATACTCATATGCCAGCATAATTCAGGCGAGAGAGAGAAGTTTGGGAAAAGCCGTTATACCATCTAGTCAGTTATATAGGTAATATTTGCACAGATGTCGGGCACTGGCAAGCTTGGCTTAGCCCACTAACCCCCAACTGACACTATAACTCCAAACCTTTCCAGATATTTTAAAAATGCGGGAGTAACCCCAGTCCATAAATGTGGTGATCTCACTGATGTCAGCTTACTTCAGACCTATATCAATTCAGCCAAACTTGTCAAAAATATTTGAAAAACTAATCTACAAGCAGCTCTACTCTTATCTAGCCAAACACAATATACTTAGCTCTTGCCAGTATGGCTTCAGACCCAAAAAAGCACTAACGATGCACGTATTAGTATGATTAACTTTATTTGACCTTCTACATTAATGACTTTCCAAATGGCTCTCAACATCTCAAACCATTTCTATTTGCTGGCGACTCAACCTTCATTTTCTCCAGTCCTGACCCTCTTGCTCTTAATGTCACAGTGAACACTGAACTAAATAAAGTCCGTCTTTGTCTAACTGCCAACAAACTCACCCTAAACATTGACAACACTCAAGTCAAATTAATCTAAGAATAAACAATATCCAAATTTGTAACAAAGTAGATTGAAAATTCCTTGGTGTTCTCATCAACAACAAGCTGAATTTCCAGGGACACATTCTAAATATATCAAAAAAAGTTTCTAAAACTGTTGGCATTCTTTCTAAAATCAGTTATGTACCTCGCCCTGCCCTGGTGATGCTCTATTACTCTCTCATCTATCCTTATCTCAATTATGGTATTTATGCTTGTGGTTCTACTACACAAAATCATTTAGGTCCTCTAATTATTCAACACAAAGCTGCTATTAGAACAATATCTAACTCTGGCCCCAGACAGCACTCGGTACCTTTACTCAAATCTCTGAATACGTTAGATATTAAGTCATTCCACATCCTCCCATGCGTACTCTATATATTTAAAACACTGAATTGCAATGTCAATCCTAGCCTTAGAAGCTTCCTAGAAGGTTGTAACAGAACTCATGGGCATCACACCAGAAACAAATACCTATTTGATATTCAAAGAGTGCGACATAACCAAACTAAAAATGCTATACAAATCAAGGGACCCAGAATGTGGAATGGTCTCCCTAATCATGTCAAAGGTTGTACTCTCTCAACCAGTTTAAGAGTAAAACCAAGTGATACTTAATTAACTCCATGTAACCTACCTTAACCCCTAAATGTCAACCCATGTCTTGCTTTTGTTAAACAATTCTGTTTGTTCACCAACTTGTACAATTGCTGATTTCTGTCATGTTCCCCCCCCCCCCGTTTTATTTGTTATTCCTTTTTTCAACACAGTTTATACCTAATTCCAATTACTATTAAGTTTTAGTCTAAGTGTTTCCCCCCACCACACCTTGCCCGAAACGCTATGCGTATTAGTGGCTTTAGGTATTGTATGTACTAGCTCTATCTATAAATCAAACATTATGTTTGTAAATCAACTGTGTATGTACTTTTCCTGAATAACAATTTATTTATTTATTTATTTATTATTTATATCACAGAGAATACTGCATTTATTTGTAAGTTAGTTTAAGTAGTTTTCAGTTATTTTAGTCTACAATCTCCATATGTATGTAGAACACAATCGACTTGAGAATGGTCCAGGACGAACCGAAACGTCGTCGTCATTTCACCTTCTAGTGTGTGGTCTGGTCAACTTACTTTAGCCACGTTATTGTAACTCATCGCCTGCATTTATGTACAACAAATTCAATAATAAAAATCAACTATCCACTACATTGACCTGAAAAAGTGTAACACGTCGACAACCAGAAAATGTGGAATCACAAGACCTCCAACGACCATTCCCTGACCCCTGCCATAAACACCCATTCAGGACCATTCAGGCTTGTTCGCATTTGTGTTCCTCACGTGTGCCCCAAAGAATGAGGTGATTTGATAAAATACCATGCCCAAGATTACCAACCGAGTGCCGGCGATGGGATGCAAATAGCCTCGGCTAACATCCTCTTTTGTCTGGTCATGTTGGTCAAGCGGTTAAGGGATCCTGTATGCCAGCAGAGTGTTCCTGGCAGTATGGGTTCGAGTCACTTCTGGGATGTGTGTTTTGAGTTGCATATAGTCCTGGGGACCATTCAGGCTTGTTCGCATTTGTGTTCTTCATGTGTTCCCCAAAGAATGAGGTGATTTGATAAAATACCATGCCCAAGATTACCAACCGAGTGCTGGCGGGGGGGATGGAAATAGCCTCGGCTACCATCCTCTTTTGTCCGGTCATGTTGGTCGAGCGGTTAAGGGATCCTGTACGCCAGCAGAGTGCTCCTGGCAGTATGGGTTCGAGTCAGTTCTGGGGTGTGAGTTTTCAGTTGCATATAGTCCTGGGGACCATTCAGGCATGTTTGCATTTGTGTTCCTCACATGTACCCCCAAAAATGAGGTGATTTGATAAAATACCACGCCCAAGATTACCAACCGAGTGCTGGCGGGGGGGATGGAAATAACCTCGGCTACCATCCTCTTTTGTCCGGTCGTGTTGGTCGAGCTTTTAAGGGATCCTGTATGCCAGCAAAATGCTCCTGGCAGTATGGGTTCGAGTCACTTCTGGAGTGTGAGGTATCTATAATATTATATGTATACAGTATATTTATAATATTATATAAGTTTATTTGTTCTACTTTATTCACTTTCTCTATTACTAATGCCTAGATCCACATTTCCTTATTAAACTTGTTGGAAACACATTACTAGTAAACACACACATCATTTTGAATTTCTCTGGCATAGATTTTGCTATAGTTCATAGATTTTTTTTTTTTTTTTTTTTTTTTTTTTTTTTTTTTTTTTTTTTTAGATATATACAAGAGTTGTTACATTCTTGTACAGCCACTAGTACGCGTAGCGTTTCGGGCAGGTCCCTGGAATACGATCCCCTACCGCGAAGATCGTTTTTTCATCCAAGTACACATTTCACTGTTGCGTTAAACAGAGGCTACAGTTAAGGAATTGCGCCCAGTAAATCCTCCCCGGCCAGGATACGAACCCATGACTTAGCGCTCGCGGAACGCCAGGCGAGTGTCTTACCACTACACCACGGAGACTGTGCTATAGATGGTGTTATAGTTCAGTTTGCCCGAAACGCTGTGCATATTAGTGGTTTTAGGTATTTTGTGTACTAGCTCTATCTTTAAATCCAACATTATGTTTGTAACTCATCTTCTATGTATGTACTTTTTACCTGAAAAAAAAAATGGAATTTGAGTTTAAATTTGAGATGTTCATGACCTGTCCAGTGGGTCGATACTGGTTTCATTAACAGCTGAGATTGGTGGGAAGAAATTCTTGCTGCAAGAATGTGTATTCTCAGAGCTAACTAGGGTAACTAAGTTGCATGTTTCCTAAATAAATACTTTAATTACAAAAATGTTAAATATATAGTATGTTTCCGAATTTCTGATGATATAGAACATATTGTGGTTTATAATCAAGTTCCTAATAGTGATCCTGCATCATAATTAATAATCATAATTTCACTGCTAGGTGAACTGCTGTTCACCTAGCATAAGTAGGTACCCGGGAGTTAGTTAACAGTTATTGGGATGTATACAGTGTTCACAACAGAACAATGTGTAATCAGATCATTGTATACAACACATTGAGAAAGAATGAAAGTTCGATCCGAAAATTTGGTTTATAATGCACTCACACATTTATTGGGTCTTTTCTTTGTCTTCATTCAAGCACTACAGCATTGCAGTAGTCTTTTTATCATTACATTATACATTACAGTATAATTTTGATTATTATTAGTATTATTATTAACCGGAGAGGGGGAGGGGATAGGTTCTTATGTCCACATTCCAATGCCCCCTTCACAGGGCTGGGGGTGCGGGGGTGTTCAAAATAAACTACCAATGCACCTTCGGCTGCCTTCACCCTTTACAGTGAACCCAATAACCCACCCAATAATATTAATATCCCCTTTGTTATGTCCATTCATCCACTTGTACACCATAATCATGTCACCCCTTATTCGCCTTTCCAGCGAATGTAGCTTAAGTTTGTCAATCGTTCATCATATGACAGGTTTCTAATTTGGGGGATTATCTTTGTCATCCTATGCTGGACGCGTTCTAGTGAATTTATATCCATTCTATAATATGGAGACCAAAACTGAACTACATATGCAGACGTATGAACTACATAATTTAAATGGGGCCTAAACAGACCAAGATATAGCTGAAGAACAACACCAGGTGTCTTATTACTAATGCTTCAATTAATATATCACAGTGTCCTATTTGCCTAATTACGAACATTTATGCATTAGTTTTTTTGGTTTTAAATTCTTACTAATCATAACTCCCAGATCCCTTTCGCAATCTGACTTCGCAATCTCAACACCATCTAACTCGTATCTTGTAACTATCATCATTACCTAGCCTCAAACCTTACATTTGTCAGCATTAAACTGCATCTGTCAATCTTTTGACCATTCCAAAACCATATTTAAATCGTCTAGAATTGATAGTGAGTCTTTTTGGGTGCTTATTTCTCTCCCGAATTTTGTATCATCGGCAAATTTGCAAATGTTGCTGATCAAACCTGAATATAACTTCTTTATATATATATTATGAATAACAGAGGTTCCAGGACAGAGCCTTGAGGCACTCCACTTACAACATTTTCCCACTTGAGTTAACCCCATTGATACTAACGAGCATTGTTTCCTTTGGTATAGCCACGCTGTGGGAAAATCTGACTCCAGTATTTGAATTAAATAATGAAACTTCAATAGCTACGAAGGACCACCACTTTTTGTGAAAAAGTCGAAAATGAAAAAAAATGAGCAAGTGGTTGGTATTAATTCCAAGAACTAGTGTCCTATGGATTTTAATGGGACTGTATTTTATCTTGAAGTAAGAGTCAAATTTACTTTCACAAATTGGGGGGGGGGGTACAAGCGCTAAGATACGATTACGTCCTTGCACAAATAATCTAATGCAGGTTCTTCATTAGAAAGAAGTGTAAATATAAATTCATATTACAGTACATACACATATAATCAAGATATAAAATGGAATCAGAAAATAATGTATGTCAAATATAAATGATAAGTAAATGACAATTTCAATAGAAATCATTCATGTGACTAAATGTTAGTATTCTACTCAAAAATACTACACTACTAGAAATATAAGGCCAGCTTAGCTGTTCAGTTGAATTGGTTGTACAAGTGTGAGGCGGTCTTGACGGCACACTTGTTGCAACACGCTGTCCGAGCATGCACATGGAATGAAAAGTTATTCTTCCTTTTCGCCGCTACCCCTCCAACTGAAAGCAAGATTAAATGTAAAAATTGTCTAGGCTAGAGCTAATATACCACTATTTCTGATTGAAAAGTGGGAGCCTGGACTTAACTGAAACTAACATTGTTATGATGTTGTCGCGTGGTGTGACGACGAGCAACTTACACATAACTGTTAACATAGTGCACCTATTAACAAACATCAGTAGGACAATAAAGAAATTACGCTCGCCGGAACTTGTGTTGAATGTAGATGAAGACTTCCACGAACTCTGGTACCCGCTGTTGCAAGGATGACGTAAATATGAGTCGTTATAGTGGGAGCTCTGCAACACAATAACTCTGGCAAGTTGGATGCCACACTTCCTCTGTTGCCTTCTCCTTCCTCCTTTCCCCGATTGCGCACGCGCGGCTCTCGGTTGGAACCTCGAGCGTAAATGAATTTATGTATTTCGAAGTTAATTAGGGAAGGAAGAGATTGTGACGAATATTTATGTCACAATTAAATGTATCATGTTATAATATAACCTCTCGCAGCATAAGTCAGTTCTTTAAAGCTGCGTAAATAAATGAGAGGAATATAAAATGGAATTATTTTACCTTTTAATAATTTCCACTGGAGTGGTTAATTTTAACTAAATAAGCGAGTTCCAGTAAGTAAGAATGTGCTACGTAAATAACTTATTAGTAAGTGATTATCCTTAGTAAAGGAAAGTAATTAACTGGACTCTGTTTAGATCCAACAAATGTTGAGATATTTCCTGTTTCTGGCTGACGCAACATTACGGCGTCATGGAGACTAGGAAAGAATTGGCAGAATACTGCGTAGTATGAAATATTATTCTGGTTAATTCTACAAGTTAGTAATTTTAGTAACTACTTGTGGTTAATACAAAGATTTATAAAATACAAAGGATGAAAACTGTTGGTTATTTCCAACACACGTCCTAATCCAACTTAATATAGCACCCCCCATACCATGCGCTTCTATCTCTTTAATCAGTTTTTCATGTGGCACTGTATCAAAGCTTTGCTAAAGTCAAGGTACACAACATCAGAAACCTTACCGCTATCAACTGCCTCAACATTGCTGAATAAAATGATAACAAATTTGTTAAACATGAAACGATAATGTTAAACATAAGATGACAATTAAGGTCGAAAAGTCTATCGCCCCAAGGGAGGATTACTTTACCTTGCGGTTACTTTATCTTTCCAAGGTTCTGCGCATCAACGTCTCCATGGGCCCAGTTTGACCAGTCCTCCTCCCGTTGGTGGTCTGTTCAACAAGGCTGTCACTTACACTCGTGACATTATATGTACATAAATAATAAATAAATTTACTTTTTGAAATGTAACTATACTGTAATTATTTGATCAATAAATTGAGGTAAACAAAGGCATTGCCAGACTTGTGGCTCTCCGTGGAGAATTACTGGGTCTAACATTAGTAGCCCAAATTAACAACTACAGTTATTTGGACTTCAAATTGGCAAAAAGCTAAGAAAAAAACAAACGCCTCCTCAAATTACGCTATCACACAGAAAGACTCATACAGACTAATACATGCACAAACACATACAAAGATACACCTATAAGAAGCTGTAATATGTCCGTTCATCACTTACCACTTGCACTTTCCCCACCAGCCAAAGCAAACCAAATGGCACTACAACGTATGCAAAACAGGGGACTAAAATGCGTTTTCAACACACTCTGGCAGGACTCGGTCCATCTATTTACCCAAAACTTTTTTTTTCATGTACTCAAAAGATCTTGAACTTATCAAGCGAGGAGTGAATGTAGATAATCTTCAAGGGATGAGATGGGGTGCTAAATAAACTACTACTCACAGGATGAGCCTATGATATTTGTGCTCTACTTTTGGGTAAATAAAATACATGATTATTTCCAGAATATATACTTTAATGACAAATATTTGAAAAGATATTGTATGTTTAGGAATTTCTGATGGTATAGAACATATTAAGATTCATATTTAACCTACCTAATGCTACCCCAAAACCTTTTAGCATTACACAAGTAATGGAGAAATATGAAATATTTACCCCCAATAAAGATGGCATTGATGTAATTTAATATAAACGCATGTTAATTAGACAATTGATTGGCTGGTGTGTAGGGCTCCACACACCCAGAGCGGGTCCATGTATTTACCCAGTGCTACCCATAGTTACCCAGTGCTATCCTGGCCTTCTAGCATTACACAAGTAATGAAAAAATGTGACATATTTACCCCCTATATAAATGGTACTGGATGTAATTTTAATATGAATGCATGATAATTACACAATTGATTGGCTGATGCGTACAGCTCCACACACCCAGAGCGAGTCCATCTAATTACCCAAAGCCAGCCATAGCTACCCAATCATACCCCAAAACCTCCTTGTATTATACAAGTATTGAAGAAATGTGACATATATACCGACTATAAAGATGGCATTGAATGTAGTGTTCACGTGTCTGGATACCGGCGATTATGAAGTATTACTTACGAGTAATACATAAGAACAGAGGTAACTTATTTACCCAGACCATATAATGGCTTTCACATAAATATATATATTACTTGAAATGTAGTATGATATGTCAACATCTCTGCCTTTCTTCTGACATATAAATCTTGAAGGTTAATTAGCATATATGCAAGTTAATTAGACAATTGTTTGACTGATGTATACATCTCCACACACTCAGAGCGGGGCCAGGTGTTTACCCAAAACCACCAAAACCACCAATAGCTACCCATTGCTGCCCCCAAAACATTCTAGCATTACATAAGTAATGAAGAAATATGCATATTTATTGACTACTAGCAGTACACGGCAACGCGTTGCTGTGGCTCAGCAACCTTCCCTGTCCTCCAGTCCTCCCCACCATTTCCCCTTCACTCGTCTCCTCGGCTTTAGCTTTGATGTCCAAAGGGCTTGGAAAGGATGGGGATGGTAGAGGAATCTCCTCGGCCTCCCAACCATTCCCCACTCGATTGTCCCCTCGTCCCCCCACCATTCTCCATTCCCTCATCCCCTCGTTCCCACCGTCCCAAACTCCCCCGTCCCCTCGTCCTTCCCCACCTTTACCCCCTGCCTTGTCCCCTCGTCCTCCCACCATCTCTCACTTCAGTCCCCTCATCATCCCCGCCATTCCCCACTCCCTTGTCTATTGCCTTCCCAAATGGTCTGAAGAAAATTGGGAACATCAGGTGATCTGATGTTCTGTTTCGAACTCAAATTCCTCGCCCGAGCACGAAGCCATGAAATCCACGCCATCTGTGAGTCCGCTCCCGAAAACCCCGCACCATGGACAACGCCATCTAGTGATGACGGGAGATACCAGCAATAAGTGCTGGATGCCTGTCCTAGTAGGCTCGTGACGTAGCCGCTGCTGACCTCTGGTGAGGTGGCGCTTAGACAGTGAACGCCATCTATGGAGCGAAGAGGTGGACGTTTGTGTCTAAGCTAGTAAGTGAAGTTTCCTAGTGGTCCCATGTAGTGTCCCCAGTACTGATGACGTGTCTATTTTCAGAGGCAACCTAGGACAGTGGTGAGGTATGTTGAATCAGCCTACCCAAGGCAGCCAAGGTCTCTTCACCAGTCTGCTTTGTAGAAGCTGTGAGCCACCCCCGGACGAACTCTGCTGAGTATGTGATTGCCTGCCTGAGGAGTGGCAGTAATGGGATTCGCCGTATCTGGGGCTGGCTGGTGGAAGAGACCACCCACTGAGGTGTCGACTGAGGAGGGTGACCAGCAAGTCACACGAGGCTCCTGCCTAGGGTTCGCAACCATAGTATTAGTCGTGGAGTGGCCTGACAGCGAAGTTGACTAGTACCTGCCAGCTACGGGCTGGACTGTAGTTGTAGGCCATCTCGACGAGGCACCCAGTGGGATTGTGATTTGGCTGGCCTGTGGCCAGGGTGGATTCATCGTGGGTTCTGGGCCACGGAAGATACCAGGAAAGGCTACCCAGAGTGAGCGTCGCCGAGTGTCCAGTGCCTTCGGAGGAAGACGAAGCTGTATATAATTGTGTAGTAATAATTCCCGTGTGTGACTTTTTACATATGGTGGTGGGAAAGGAATATATATAATTAAGTTTACTAGTGTCTCCAATGTACCTTCCCCGTTGTTTTAACTTGCGTTACGGAACTCGCCCCCTTGAAAGCCTCTACTAACTTGGGCCGGATACCCAAACAACTTTTACCATCAGAAAAGAACCCGGTTGCATCCCATATGGCCGTAACATGTTCCCATCACTGAAATGTAAGAAAAAGTTAAAAATGAAATGAAAATATGAAAAAAAAAAAATAAACTATACTCACAAAATGAATGGTAATGTAAACAACACAGCTCAATTCCAACGCAAGTCACACAAAATAATTAAATCAAAATGAAAAAATAAAATCTATGAAAATTCAATTTATCAATGCAATCAGAAATATTGAAATGGAATTGTAACATATTTAGTATAGCCTGTGTGTTGCTCTTACATGCAGCATATTATGGTGTTGCATGTATTATGGTGATGGTGCTGTCTTTCAAGAAAAGCATAGTTTTACCTGTCACAGGTGTGGCATCTGTACGTATACTTACGAAATGAATGGTATGGTAAACAACACAGCTCAATTCCAACACAATGTCACAAAAATTCAATCAAAAATAATAAATCGAAATCTATGAAAATCAAATTTTTCAATGCAAGCGGAAACACTGAAATGGAATTCGTGACATATTTTGTATAGCGTGCTTGTTTCTATTATGAGTAACAGATGGCGCTGTTTTTCAAAAACGCATGTTTTTACTGTCAGAGGGTGGCATGTATATAGTATGTATATAAAAAGACACGCCTATTAGAATGCAGCATTGTTTCAACATTTCAAAGCAATCGGTAAAGAGGTTTCGAAGATTCCCTCACGTGAAAAACAAGACAAACACAATTTTCAGACAATTTTTTTTTTTACCGTTACAGACGTGACATCTATATAGTATGTATATAAAAACCTACTCGGATGCCAATGGAACGTTGTGTGAAAATTTCAAAGCAATCAGTGAATCTTAGCATAACATAACCGTTAATCTCTTTTTGGAGATTAGCGGTTATGCACAAACAAACAATTCCATTTTTATTTATATAGATAATAATAGTACTGAATGTAATTTTAATGTGTTGGTAAGATAGCGGCGATTATTTGATATTATTTATTTAACATGGGTGACATGATGACTATGGGGTGCACAATAAACTAACACTTACAGAATGAGTATGAGCTGCATAATAAGCTACCTCTCACAGTAATAGTAATGAAGAAACATTAAATTTTTTGGTAGGGTAACTGAAACTCATCCTGGGGTAAAAATATTTGTTTATTATAGTAAATGAATTATTAGTAAATTATACACCATTATATATATATAATATATATATATATATATATATATATATATATATGCCTAAACACGCAAGAGAATTTCTTCTGTGCTGGCTAGGGTTCGAGTTTCCAGGGGGGAAAGTGTTCTAAAGTTGTGTGTGTGTGTGTGGTGTGTGGTGTGTTATTATATATATATATATATATATATATATATATATATATATATATATATATATATATATATATATATATATATATATATATTATATATATATATATATATATATATTATATATATATATATATATATATATATAATATATTATAAGTGAATTGACACTAAACTATAAATGATAGTAATAAGGTGTATAATTAAAATGAAAAACAGAAAATATCCTTCATGAAAATAAGGAAGTTGACAAGTAAATTAACTGTGAACTAAATTATAAACTGTACACAGAATATAAAGTATAATAAGTAGAATCCCTGTAAACTACCAAATAATAAATTGTTTAAGGTGAACCATTTCTATAATTTTTTATTCCTTTTTTCAAATATCTTAAGATTCCCTTATTATGTAATTTATGTTTTTCTGCTGTAGTTCCTGTGATTCAAATTTTATTATATGTAGTTCTTGCTGCTTCAGAATAAATGCTAATGGTAGCTGTATTATGGAATTTTGCTGTACTGGCTGCACCTGTTGCACCTGCTGAACCTGTTCAACTTGTTGCACCTGTGGCACCGATTGTACTTGTTGCACCTGTGGCACCGATTGTACTTGTTGCACCTGTGGCACCGGTTGTACTTGTTGCACCTGTGGCACCGGTTGTACTTGTTGCACCTGTGG
This sequence comes from Procambarus virginalis, assembly GCA_020271785.1. NCBI lineage: Eukaryota > Metazoa > Arthropoda > Malacostraca > Decapoda > Cambaridae > Procambarus > Procambarus virginalis. The sequence continues at coordinate 42,902 of WNGS01164421.1, forward strand.
CACCGGTTGTACTTGTTGCACCTGTGGCACCGATTGTACTTGTAGCTCGTCATGATTTTTTTCCAGGGCATTAAGGTCGGCTCCTTCAGATCCTAATATAAGTTTATATGCATCAAGCTTCCTTGTGCGTGCTGGAAAAAATATAAAAAATACTGTACGTACGTACACAGTGAAAAAAATGCTCAAGGAGCTAAGTATGAACAAAGCAGTTGGACAAGTGTAATGGTAAAAATATTGGAAAAAATAAGTAAAACTAAACCGGTAGAACACCGGGAGAAAAAACTATATAATATCAGACAGTCAGTATGGTTTTTCATATTGTAAGATCTTTTGTAACGAATTTACTCAGTTACTATGATCGAGCTACAGAGATTTTACAGGAAAGAGATGGTTGGGTTGAATGCATCTATCTCTACATTAAAAAGGCTTTCGACAGAGTTCCACATAAGAGTTTGTTTTGGAAACTGGAACATATTGGAGGGGTGACGGGTAAGCTTCTAACATGGATGAAAATTTTTCAAACTTATAGAAAAATGAGGGCAGAAATCTGAGGCAATGTATCAAACTGGAGAAGTGTCACAAGTTGAGTACCACAGGTGTTCAGTTCTGGCACGGATAATGTTCCTTATCTAAATAAACTATCTACCAGATGGAATACATAATTATATGAACATGCTTGCTGATGATGCTAAGATAATAGGGAAGACAAAATAAGTATATGGAGCACCACTTGGCTAATGAAATTAATGTGAATAAATGCCATGTTATGGAATGTGGAATAAGAGAACATAAACCCCACACAACCAATAATTATATGAAAATTCTATAAAGAATTCTCATAAAGACATGTAGGGGTGGTTCTAGATAGAAAACTGTCACGTGAGGACCACATAAANAAAAAACATCTGTTTTCAGTCCTACTTGAGAGAGGACATACTCTCCAACACTATATCTGTGATTGCCCTGTTATCAGTGACTTCAGACCATATGGTATGAGGGTACTTTGAGCTCTGCAATTGCTTCATGCACTCAGGAATATTGGAAGATACTTGTGCTGTACCCAGATTTTGCTAGTGGGGGCTAATAAATCACCCTTACATTTCTTATTCTCTCATGATTCCATGTATGACTGGCCTTCTGTGAGCTACTCGTCAGTGCTTACCAGTATAGAGTGCTGCCACGACTCTAGATCACATCTGGACCAACATAACCTCTCCGCTTACTTCAGGTATAATCACCGATAGCACTACAGACCATTACCCCACATTTCTCTTAACTAACATTAACAAACCACCTCTAGAGTCAAGGGAGATAAGTTTTAGGCTGCACAATGAATCTGCTATAGACAATTTTATAACTGCTGCTGATAATGTCAACTGGGAGTCAGAGTTAGGTAACATAGGGGACATCAACCTAGCAGTACAATCTTTTCTTCAAAAAACTCTAAGCCTTTATAACACCCACTGTCCTATGCTTACAAAACAAGTCACTACCAAAAGGCTTAACAATCCCTGGCTTACAAAGGGAATACTTAAATCCATTAATAAAAAACATGACCTTGAGAAGAAGTATAGGCTAGGAACCGTCTCCAAAGAATTCTCAAAGAATTACTCTTTACTGCTATCTAAGATAATTAGACGAGCCAAAGCTAAATACTACGAAGATAAATTTACCCAAATAAAGAGCAACATTAAAAAAACTTGGAGCACAATTTCACAAATCTTGGGATCAAAGAAGATTTAAACAACAAACCAACACTCCTGTCTAATAACGATGGTCAGCTTTCAGCCTCTGATTCTGCTATTGAGTTCAATAGGTTCTTCTCTTCCATTGGGTCATCCCTTGCAAATGATATTCCATCTTCCAGTACTGATGTTAAGGACTACCTTACAGGTAACTATCCACAGTCTCTGTACCTAAAGCCTACTAATTCCACTGACGTCAATGAGATAATCCTTTCCCTTAAAACCAAGTCTAGTGCCCTTGAGGAGATTCCGACATTAATTTACAAAAAAGCCTCCAGATCCTTAGCCCCTGCAATTGCATTGCTCTTCAACAAGTCACTTGAACTCCAAACCTTTCCAGATATTCTAAAAAAAGCGAGAGTAACCCCTGTCCACAAATGTGGTGATCCCACAGATGTTAACAACTACAGACCTATTTCAATCCTGCCTAACTTATCAAAAATTTTTGAAAAACTAATCTACAAGCAGCTCTACTCTTATCTAGCCAAGCACAATATACTTAGCTCTTGCCAATATGGCTTCAGACCTAAAAAAAGCACTAACGATGCACTTATTAGTATGATTAACTTAATTCATGCAGCTCTTGATAAAAATGAGTTCCCTGTTGGGTTATTTGTGGACCTGCGTAAGGCTTTTGACACTGTCAACCACCAAAACCTTCTTCTTAAATTACATCATTATGGAGTCAGAGGACTCTCCCTGCAATACCTCAAATCTTACCTTACTGACAGGCTCCAGTATGTTTCTGTGAACAATTCAATTTCTCCTACCCTACCCATCAACATTGGTGTTCCTCAGGGCAGCATACTTGGCCCTCTCCTCTTTCTCATCTACATTAATGACCTTCCAAATGCCTCCCAACACCTTAGACCAATTCTATTTGCTGACGACACAACCTTCATTTACTCCAGTCCTGACCCCCTTGCTCTAAATGCCACAGTAAATACCGAGCTAAATAAAGTCCATCTTTGGCTAACTGCCAACAAACTCACCCTTAACATTGACAAAACTTTCTATATTCTGTTTGGCAATAAATCCTCTAATCAAATAAATCTCAAGATAAACAATACCCAAATTTGTAACAAATTAGATGGTAAATTCCTTGGCGTTCTCATTGATCACAAGCTTAATTTCCAGGGACACATACTAAATATATCAAAAAAAGTTTCAAAAACTGTTGGCATTCTTTCTAAGATCAGATATTATGTTCCCCGCCCTGCCCTGGTTACTCTCTATTACTCCCTCATCTATCCATACCTCAACTATGGTATTTGTGCTTGGGGTTCTACTACCCAAAATCATTTACGTCCTCTAATTACTCAACACAAAGCTGCTATTAGGACAATATCCAACTCTGGCCCCAGACATCACTCGGTACCCCTACTCAAATCTCTGAATATGTTAGATATTAAGTCACTGCACATTCTCTCATGTGTATTATACATATATAAAACGCTGAACTGTAATGCCAATCCTGACCTCAAAAGCTTCATTGAAAGTTGTAACAGAACCCATGAGCACCACACCAGAAATAAATACAGTTTTGATATTCCAAGAGTACGACTTAATCAAACTAGAAATGCTCTACAAATCAAGGGACCCAGAATGTGGAATGACCTTCCCAACCATGTTAAAGACTGTACCTCTCTCAACCAGTTTAAGATTAAAACTAAACGCTACCTGATTAATTCCCTGTAACCTACCTAACCACTCTATTGTCAACCCATGTCTGTTATTTTTTTATTCAACGCTGTTTGTCTACCTATTGTATTTGTGCTGCTTTTTCAGTCATGTTCCCCCCTTTTTTATCTTTATTTGTATCTGTTCTTAATACATTTTATTCTTTTTGCTCAATTAGTATTAAGTTTTAGATATTAATGTTTTTCTTGCCCGAAACGCATTGCGTAATAGTGGCTTTAGGCATTGTATGTACTAGCTCTATCTATAAATCCACTTATGTAAAATCACTTTGTATGTACCTTTCCTAAATAAACATATTTATTATTATATTTATTATTATTTATTATTATAATAAGAAGAGCAAAGCGTTCCTATTATGAGAATAGATTCAAAGAAGCAAAATGCAACATGAATAGCACATGGAGAGCCATCTTTAACATCCTAGGAGCTAAACAACATTCACATTAACAAGATAAAAATCTCCAAGGATGGTTATACACCTTCAACAGACCTCCTTGAAACAGCACCTGAATTTAATAGCTTCTTTTCATCTATTGGTGCTAGCCTTGCCAGGAAAATCCCACACACCCAGACACATGTTACCACGTATCTTTCAGGTAGCTATACAAACTCACTTCTCCTCTCACCGATCAGCCCTACATATGTCGTGTCCGTCATTCACTCACTAAAATCCAAAGCTGGGAACATTAATGAAATACCATCCATGGTATACAAGAGTGCCTCCCATGCCGTTGCACTACCCATAGCTTTGCTGTTCAATGCTGTTCAGTTTGGCTTCCGCTCACAAAAAAGTACCAATGATACAATTGTTAGTCTACTTGACTTAATCTACTCAGCCCTTGACAAAAGTGAATTTCCGATTGGACTCTTCACTGACCTGAGAAAGGTTTTTGATACTGTTAACCACAACTACCTCTTACTTAAACTCCAACATTATGGAATCCGTGGCCTTGCTCTGAACTATATCCGATCCTATCTTAGTAACAGACACCAATATGTACCCATCAATGATATAAGCCCGAAACGCTATGCGTACTAGTGGCTTTAGGTATTGCATGTACTCTCTCTCTTTAAATCCATCATTATGTATGTAACTCAATGGATGTACCTTTACCTAAATAAAGAATCTGAATCTGAATTACTTCTCCTACTCTACCACTAACCGTAGGGGTGCCACATGGCAGCATCCTAGGACCCCTCCTGTTTCTTATATACAACAATGATCTGCCTAATGTCTCTAACATGCTTAAACCTATATTGTTTGCTGATGATACTACTCTCATCTACTCTGACCCCAACCCACTCATATTAAATAATGTGATAAACAATGAATTAAAAAAGTCGACATGTGGATGTCAACCAACAAACTCACACTGAATATAGAAAAGACCTACTACATCTTATTTGGAAACAAATCAACAAATACAATTCAGCTTCAGATAGATAATGTAAACATTAGCAATAAAAATGATGGAAAGTTCCTTGGCCTATACTTAGACAAGAGACTCAACTTCAGCACCCACATTCAACACATAACTAAAAAGGTTTCTAAAACAGTTGGTATACTCTCTAAGATCAGATATTATATACCCTACTCTGCTCTCCTCTCATTCTATTATGCACTTATCTATCCCTATCTTACTTATGGTATCTGTGCTTGGGGTTCAACCTCTGCAAACTACGTCAAGCCCATCATCACCCAGCAGAAATCTGCTATCATGACAATAACAAACTCTGGTTTCAGACAACACACAGCTCCCCCTGTTTAAATCCCTAAACATGCTAAACATAAATTCACTCCATACATTCCCTTGTGTCAATTACATTTATATAACCTTTTTTTAAGTGCAAATCCTGTTCTAAAACTCTTCCTGGACAGATGTAATAGAACACATAATCACCACACCAGACATAAATATCTCTTTGATATCCCCAGAGTCAAACTGAATCTGTGTAAACACTCTTTTCAAATAAAGGGACCTATTCTATGGAACTCACTCCCTAATGATTTGAAAAGTTGTCCAACTTTTGCCTTATTCAAAAATAAAACCAAAAAGTACCTAATTTCATCTTCATAGTCTACTACCTAGAGCTCTATCTTCGCACTGTTTCTAGTGTTACCCAATCCCCCATTATTTGTAACTAAGACATATTCTTTACCATTGTAATCTTAGATCATCTGATATCATGGTTGTTGTATTGAGAGCATATTCTACTGCACTATTCCTTGTAATGATCATCATATTGTGCTTCAGTGAGCCGATGTATAACCCTGAGATGTTTTCCTAATTGTACCTAGTAATGCTTGTTCATTATTGTTTATTGTTATTATTGTGCATTATTCTAATCTGCTTTTGTGTCAAAATTTCTTACAATGTACCTGTAAACATTTCTTTTCAATTTTACTGTAATTATTCTACTTAAAATCATCTGTACCTGTAAAGTAAACCTGTAAACATTTTTTGTCAATTTTACTGTTAATTATCTAAAAATTATCTGTTAGTTTAAGGACTTGCCAGAAACGCTATGCGTGCTAGTGGCTTTTCAAGAATGTAATTTCAACTTAAACTCTATTTTCTCTGTTAACCCCTAATGTACCTTCTTCTATATATATATATATATATATATATATATATATATATATATATATATATATATATATATATATATATATATAAATACACAAATAAAATTAATAAATAAATAATTATAAACCTTATATATTATAAATGACAATGACAGAATGACAGGCCAATGAGAGAAATTGGGGATTCATCAACTGCCATAGATACTCATATGCCAGCATAATTCAGGCGAGAGAGAGAAGTTTGGGAAAAGCCGTTATACCATCTAGTCAGTTATATAGGTAATATTTGCACAGATGTCGGGCACTGGCAAGCTTGGCTTAGCCCACTAACCCCCAACTGACACTATAACTCCAAACCTTTCCAGATATTTTAAAAAATGCGGGAGTAACCCCAGTCCATAAATGTGGTGATCTCACTGATGTCAGCTTACTTCAGACCTATATCAATTCAGCCAAACTTGTCAAAAATATTTGAAAAACTAATCTACAAGCAGCTCTACTCTTATCTAGCCAAACACAATATACTTAGCTCTTGCCAGTATGGCTTCAGACCCAAAAAAGCACTAACGATGCACGTATTAGTATGATTAACTTTATTTGACCTTCTACATTAATGACTTTCCAAATGGCTCTCAACATCTCAAACCATTTCTATTTGCTGGCGACTCAACCTTCATTTTCTCCAGTCCTGACCCTCTTGCTCTTAATGTCACAGTGAACACTGAACTAAATAAAGTCCGTCTTTGTCTAACTGCCAACAAACTCACCCTAAACATTGACAACACTCAAGTCAAATTAATCTAAGAATAAACAATATCCAAATTTGTAACAAAGTAGATTGAAAATTCCTTGGTGTTCTCATCAACAACAAGCTGAATTTCCAGGGACACATTCTAAATATATCAAAAAAAGTTTCTAAAACTGTTGGCATTCTTTCTAAAATCAGTTATGTACCTCGCCCTGCCCTGGTGATGCTCTATTACTCTCTCATCTATCCTTATCTCAATTATGGTATTTATGCTTGTGGTTCTACTACACAAAATCATTTAGGTCCTCTAATTATTCAACACAAAGCTGCTATTAGAACAATATCTAACTCTGGCCCCAGACAGCACTCGGTACCTTTACTCAAATCTCTGAATACGTTAGATATTAAGTCATTCCACATCCTCCCATGCGTACTCTATATATTTAAAACACTGAATTGCAATGTCAATCCTAGCCTTAGAAGCTTCCTAGAAGGTTGTAACAGAACTCATGGGCATCACACCAGAAACAAATACCTATTTGATATTCAAAGAGTGCGACATAACCAAACTAAAAATGCTATACAAATCAAGGGACCCAGAATGTGGAATGGTCTCCCTAATCATGTCAAAGGTTGTACTCTCTCAACCAGTTTAAGAGTAAAACCAAGTGATACTTAATTAACTCCATGTAACCTACCTTAACCCCTAAATGTCAACCCATGTCTTGCTTTTGTTAAACAATTCTGTTTGTTCACCAACTTGTACAATTGCTGATTTCTGTCATGTTCCCCCCCCCCCCGTTTTATTTGTTATTCCTTTTTTCAACACAGTTTATACCTAATTCCAATTACTATTAAGTTTTAGTCTAAGTGTTTCCCCCCACCACACCTTGCCCGAAACGCTATGCGTATTAGTGGCTTTAGGTATTGTATGTACTAGCTCTATCTATAAATCAAACATTATGTTTGTAAATCAACTGTGTATGTACTTTTCCTGAATAACAATTTATTTATTTATTTATTTATTATTTATATCACAGAGAATACTGCATTTATTTGTAAGTTAGTTTAAGTAGTTTTCAGTTATTTTTAGTCTACAATCTCCATATGTATGTAGAACACAATCGACTTGAGAATGGTCCAGGACGAACCGAAACGTCGTCGTCATTTCACCTTCTAGTGTGTGGTCTGGTCAACTTACTTTAGCCACGTTATTGTAACTCATCGCCTGCATTTATGTACAACAAATTCAATAATAAAAATCAACTATCCACTACATTGACCTGAAAAAGTGTAACACGTCGACAACCAGAAAATGTGGAATCACAAGACCTCCAACGACCATTCCCTGACCCCTGCCATAAACACCCATTCAGGACCATTCAGGCTTGTTCGCATTTGTGTTCCTCACGTGTGCCCCAAAGAATGAGGTGATTTGATAAAATACCATGCCCAAGATTACCAACCGAGTGCCGGCGATGGGATGCAAATAGCCTCGGCTAACATCCTCTTTTGTCTGGTCATGTTGGTCAAGCGGTTAAGGGATCCTGTATGCCAGCAGAGTGTTCCTGGCAGTATGGGTTCGAGTCACTTCTGGGATGTGTGTTTTGAGTTGCATATAGTCCTGGGGACCATTCAGGCTTGTTCGCATTTGTGTTCTTCATGTGTTCCCCAAAGAATGAGGTGATTTGATAAAATACCATGCCCAAGATTACCAACCGAGTGCTGGCGGGGGGGATGGAAATAGCCTCGGCTACCATCCTCTTTTGTCCGGTCATGTTGGTCGAGCGGTTAAGGGATCCTGTACGCCAGCAGAGTGCTCCTGGCAGTATGGGTTCGAGTCAGTTCTGGGGTGTGAGTTTTCAGTTGCATATAGTCCTGGGGACCATTCAGGCATGTTTGCATTTGTGTTCCTCACATGTACCCCCAAAAATGAGGTGATTTGATAAAATACCACGCCCAAGATTACCAACCGAGTGCTGGCGGGGGGGATGGAAATAACCTCGGCTACCATCCTCTTTTGTCCGGTCGTGTTGGTCGAGCTTTTAAGGGATCCTGTATGCCAGCAAAATGCTCCTGGCAGTATGGGTTCGAGTCACTTCTGGAGGGTGAGGTATCTATAATATTATATGTATACAGTTAGTATTAATATTATATAAGTTGTTTGTTCTACTTTCATTCACTCCCTATTATAAGGCTAGATCCACATTTTCCTTATTAAACTTGTTGGAAACACATTACTAGTAAACACACACATCATTTTGAATT
>WNGS01164421.1:57979-68636 GCA_020271785.1 Procambarus virginalis
AACCCAACATAAACATACGCAAACAAACGACACATACACATATGTCAACCCATGGTGGACAGGCCACCGAACTTTCAAACCTCCTCTCTCTCTACACCCGCATCCTCTTCCTGAATTTCATCTCCCCATCCCTCTACCTCCCCCATCCTTTCCAAGCCCTTTGGACATCAAAGCTAAAGCTAAAGCACCTCGCCACAGCAATGATTTTCACCGCGATCGTCTTGGCATTTTCATCAACTACAGCTTGCTGCACAGTGAGCGTTACTTACTCATCTGACAGTTTCATCAGCAACTACATCATGTGGGATCTACAGCCTGTCCTGCCGACTCTCCGTCGCTGCCAGGGCACTGCTAGTTCTACAGGGACTCCCATGACAGCTGCTCTTTCGTCAGATTTATCTACACGTTCACTGCATTCTGATACTCTGTTGACTCAAGCCCTGTGCGCATTACAGGACATACAGCTTGCGTTTCCAGCTCTGCATCGCCTCCAGGACAATTCAGCTCTAGCTGTGATTCCCTCGTTGTCCTAACTACGTGCCTACATTACCTTCTATTGTCCTGGTGCCTGAGCCCATCCACCCCGGATTTTTTTTTAAATATATTTTTAAATTTCCAATATATACAAGAGTTGTTACATTCTTGTACAGCCACTATTACGAGTAGCGTTTCGGCCAGGTCCCTGGAATACGATCCCCGCCGCTAAGAATCGTTGTTACAACCAAGTACACATTTTAATGCTGCGTTAAACAGAGGCTACAGTTAAGAATTTGCGCCCAGTAAATCCTCCCCGGCCAGGATACGAACCCATGAGAAAGCGCTCGCGGAACGCCAGGCGAGTGTTTTACCACTACACCACGGAGACTGGAAATGCTCCACCAGCGACCAAGGACGCAACAACCTGCATATTCTTCTCTCCTCCTACAAAGAGCTTGTCCACACACTGCCTGCATCTTTTGGTACCGGACTACATGCTCCACAGCGACCCAGAGAACAGTAGCCTCGTATTTTTGTTGTAATTTTTTTCTTCTATTCCCTGGCAGGGGGAGTCCTGTAGCGAGTAACCCTTATACTCGCTACATTATCTCATTATCTTAATAGCATACTAATTAGCACTAATTACAGAAGCTACAATACTTTTCCAAATTACAGATAATACTCTTCTCAGCTTGTTGGAAGGAGCTGAGGTGTAATCACCATATAAGCAAGCGATAGAGGAATGGAGGACAGTACAATTTCCACAGTCATCAATGTAGCACTCTGCATGAACAGTTCTAATCGACCTAAGATACTACAGCTTCGACACAGCGCAGACAGCAGACTTCGACCGCATCGAGCCGCCACGCTCTCGCTCCCCGAGTTCAGACACTCACAATTCCCACTGAGCCGGCACGCTTTCCCACATAGAGCTCCACGACTCCGGCCTCATTCAGCTCTCTGCTCTGCTCTAGGCTTCGTCTAACGTCTACGGCATACAGTATCCAGGACTACTGAATAAATATGAAACTCACTAAAAACTGTGTATCTAATCGACCCAACAATGTAACATAATCGTACGTTTCATTGGTGACCCCAGAGAGTTTCGACGATACCCAGCCACGATGGACTACAATATGGATTCTCACTGGACCTTTACTCCTGCTGTTGCTTGCTGTGGACCACCTCGTGCCACCTGTCACAGAATGCTGCCAACACCCTCGCTACAGCTATGATTTTCGCCGCGATCGTCTCGGCATTTTCATCAACTACAGCTTGCTGCACAGTGAGCGTTACTTACTCATCTGACAGTTTCATCAGCAACTACATCATGTGGGATCTACAGCCTGTCCTGTTGACTCTCCGTCGCTGCCAGGGCACTGCTTGTTCTACAGGGACTCCCACGACAGCTGATCTTTCGTCAGATTTATCTACATGTTCGCTGCTTTCTGATACTCTGTTGACTCAAGCCCTGTGCGCATTACATGACATACAGCTTGCGTTTCCGGCTCTGCATCGCCTCCAGGACAATTCAGCTCTAGCTGTGATTCCCTAGTTGTCCTAACTACGTGCCTACATTACCTCCTATTGTCCTGGTGCCCGAGCCCATCCACCCCGGATTTATTTTTTTTTTAATACATACAAGAGTTGTTTACATTCTTGTACAGCCACTATTTATGCGTAGCATTTCGGGGGTCCCTGGAATACGATCCCCGCCGCAAAGAATCGTTGTTACAACCAAGTACACATTTTACTGTTGCATTAAACAGAGGCTACAGTTAAGGATGTGCACCCAGTAAATCCTCCCGGCCAGGATACGAACCCATGACAAAACGCTCGCGGAACGCCAGGTGAGTGTCTTACCACTACACCACGGAGACTGGAAATGCTCCACCAGCGACCAAGGACGCAACAACCATGCACATTCTTCTCTCCTCCTACAAAGAGCTTGTCCACACACTGCCTGCATCTTTTGATACCGGACTACATGCTCCACAGCGACCCAGAGAACAGTAGCCTCGTATTTTTTTTGTATTTTTTTCTTCTATTCCCTGGCAGGGGGAATCCTGTAGCGAGTAACCCTTATACTCGCTCCATTATCTCATTATCTTAATAGCATAACTAATTAGCACTAATTACAGAAGCTACAATCCTTTCCCTAACTACAAATAATACTCTTCTCAGCTTGTTGGAGGGAGATGAGGTGTAATCACCATATAAGCAAGCGATATGAGGAATGGAGGACACACGGGAGACATCTCCTGTCCACGAGGCTAACCATAGCCCGTGCTTCTTGCCCAGCTCCTGTGCCAGGTAAGTTAGGGCTCACCATAGGCCGTGCTACTTGGAACTTGTTCCGAGTAGCTGAATCTATAACAACAATGGAGGACAGTACAATTTCCACAGTCAACAATGTAGCACTCGGCGTGTACAGTTCTAATCGACCCAAGATGCTACAGCTTCGACACAGAGCAGACAGCAGACTACGACCGCATCGAGCCGCCATGCTCTTGCTCCCCGAGTATAGACACACCCAATTCCCAATTGAACCGCCACGCTCTCCCACATAGAGCTCCACGACTCCGGCCTCATTCAGCTCTCTGCTCTGCTCTAGGCTTCGTCTCAACGTCTACGACACTGCTGTATCCAGGACTACTAAAAAAATATGAAACTCACTAAAAACTGTGTATCTAATCAACCCAACAACGTAACATAATCGTACGTTTCAAGGTAAATTCTAGCAGAATTTATAAAATGATAGGTACATTGCAAGAAAAAAATGAGATGAGAGAAATTAGTACGTATATTAAAGCACATCGGTAGCTCTGATTGATTGCATTGAACAGCTTGATTGGTAATTTAACGCAACAAATCAATAGGCACAATACAGCATATTGATAGCACATATAAGAAGACAGCAATGATAACAATGGTAAAGTTGTTTGGATTAGGTACATAAAAATTTGGAGATTGGGTAGCACTAGATACAGTGTAATTTTAAAGCACAAGGTAGGAAACTATGAAGATGACATTAGGTACTTTTTGGTTTTGTTTTTGAATGAGGCAAAAGTTGGACAGCTTTTCAAATCATTAGGGAGTGAGTTCCATAGACAAGGTCCCTTTATTTGCATAGAGTGTTTACACAGATTAAGTTTGACTCTGGGAATATCAAAGAGATATTTATTTCTGGTGTGGTGATAATGGGTCCTATTACATCTGTCCAGGAAGAGTTTCAGAGCAGGATTTGCATTTAAGAATAGGGCTTTGTAAATGTAATTGACTCAAGAGAATGTGTGGAGTGAGTTTATGTTTAGCATGTTTAGGGATTTAAACAAGGGGGCTGAGTGTTGTGTGAAAGAAAAGTTTGTTATTATTCTGAGAGCAGATTTTTGCTGGGTGATGATGGACTTGAGGTGGTTTGCAGTGGTTGAACCCCATACAGAGATACCATAATTAAGATATGGATAGATTAGTGCATAATATAGTAAGATGAGAGCAGAGTTAGGTACATAATATCTGATTTTGAAGAGTATACCAACTGTTTTAGAGACTTTCTTAGTTTTGTGTTGTATGTGGGTACTGAAGTTGAGTCTCGTGTCTAGGAATAGGCCAAGAAACTTTCCATAATTTTCATTACTGATGTTAACATTGTCTAATCATTTGTCATTGATTTGAAATCATTTGTTGATTTGTTAACAAATAAGATGTAGTAGGTCTTTTCTATGTTTAGTGTAATTTTGTTGGTTGACATGCATAAGTGGACTTTTTAAATTCATTATTGGCAACATTTTTTTTGTGTGTGGGTTGGGATTTTTATAACCTTCTGGGTAAAAAACATCTGTTTTCAGTCCTACTTGAGAGGACATACTCTCCAACACTATATCTGTGATTGCCCTGTTATCAGTGACTTCAGACCATATGGTATGAGGTACTTTGAGCTCTGCAATTGCTTCATGCACTCAGGAATATTGGAAGATACTTGTGCTGTACCCAGATTTTGCTAGTGGGGGCTAATAAATCACCCTTACATTTCTTATTCTCTCATGATTCCATGTATGACTGGCCGTTCTGTGAGCTACTCGTCAGTGCTTACCAGTATAGAGTGCTGCCACGACTCTAGATCACATCTGGACCAACATAACCTCTCCGCTTACTTCAGGTATAATCACCGATAGCACTACAGACCATTACCCCACATTTCTCTTAACTAACATTAACAAACCACCTCTAGAGTCAAGGGAGATAAGTTTTAGGCTGCACAATGAATCTGCTATAGACAATTTTATAACTGATGCTGATAATGTCAACTGGGAGTCAGAGTTAGGTAACATAGGGGACATCAACCTAGCAGTACAATCTTTTCTTCAAAAAACTCTAAGCCTTTATAACACCCACTGTCCTATGCTTACAAAACAAGTCACTACCAAAAGGCTTAACAATCCCTGGCTTACAAAGGGAATACTTAAATCCATTAATAAAAAACATGACCTTGAGAAGAAGTATAGGCTAGGAACCGTCTCCAAAGAATTCTCAAAGAATTACTCTTTACTGCTCTCTAAGATAATTAGACGAGCCAAAGCTAAATACTACAAAGATAAATTTACCCAAATAAAGAGCAACATTAAAAAAACTTGGAGCACAATTTCACAAATCTTGGGATCAAAGAAGATTCTAAACAACAAACCAACACTCCTGTCTAATAACGATGGTCAGCTTTCAGCCTCTGATTCTGCTATTGAGTTCAATAGGTTCTTCTCTTCCATTGGGTCATCCCTTGCAAATGATATTCCATCTTCCAGTACTGATGTTAAGGACTACCTTACAGGTAACTATCCACAGTCTCTGTACCTAAAGCCTACTAATTCCACTGACGTCAATGAGATAATCCTTTCCCTTAAAACCAAGTCTAGTGCCCTTGAGGAGATTCCGACATTAATTTACAAAAAAGCCTCCAGATCCTTAGCCCCTGCAATTGCATTGCTCTTCAACAAGTCACTTGAACTCCAAACCTTTCCAGATATTCTAAAAAAAGCGAGAGTAACCCCTGTCCACAAATGTGGTGATCCCACAGATGTTAACAACTACAGACCTATTTCAATCCTGCCTAACTTATCAAAATTTTTGAAAAACTAATCTACAAGCAGCTCTACTCTTATCTAGCCAAGCACAATATACTTAGCTCTTGCCAATATGGCTTCAGACCTAAAAAAACACTAACGATGCACTTATTAGTATGATTAACTTAATTCATGCAGCTCTTGATAAAAATGAGTTCCCTGTTGGGTTATTTGTGGACCTGCGTAAGGCTTTTGACACTGTCAACCACCAAAACCTTCTTCTTAAATTACATCATTATGGAGTCAGAGGACTCTCCCTGCAATACCTCAAATCTTACCTTACTGACAGGCTCCAGTATGTTTCTGTGAACAATTCAATTTCTCCTACCCTACCCATCAACATTGGTGTTCCTCAGGGCAGCATACTTGGCCCTCTCCTCTTTCTCATCTACATTAATGACCTTCCAAATGCCTCCCAACACCTTAGACCAATTCTATTTGCTGACGACACAACCTTCATTTACTCCAGTCCTGACCCCCTTGCTCTAAATGCCACAGTAAATACCGAGCTAAATAAAGTCCATCTTTGGCTAACTGCCAACAAACTCACCCTTAACATTGACAAAACTTTCTATATTCTGTTTGGCAATAAATCCTCTAATCAAATAAATCTCAAGATAAACAATACCCAAATTTGTAACAAATTAGATGGTAAATTCCTTGGCGTTCTCATTGATCACAAGCTTAATTTCCAGGGACACATTCTAAATATATCAAAAAAAGTTTCAAAAACTGTTGGCATTCTTTCTAAGATCAGATATTATGTACCCCGCCCTGCCCTGGTTACTCTCTATTACTCCCTCATCTATCCATACCTCAACTATGGTATTTGTGCTTGGGGTTCTACTACCCAAAATCATTTACGTCCTCTAATTACTCAACACAAAGCTGCTATTAGGACAATATCCAACTCTGGCCCCAGACATCACTCGGTACCCCTACTCAAATCTCTGAATATGTTAGATATTAAGTCACTGCACATTCTCTCATGTGTATTATACATATATAAAACGCTGAACTGTAATGCCAATCCTGACCTCAAAAGCTTCATTGAAAGTTGTAACAGAACCCATGAGCACCACACCAGAAATAAATACAGTTTTGATATTCCAAGAGTACGACTTAATCAAACTAGAAATGCTCTACAAATCAAGGGACCCAGAATGTGGAATGACCTTCCCAACCATGTTAAAGACTGTACCTCTCTCAACCAGTTTAAGATTAAAACTAAACACTACCTGATTAATTCCCTGTAACCTACCTAACCACTCTATTGTCAACCCATGTCTGTTATTTTTTATTCAACGCTGTTTGTCTACCTATTGTATTTGTGCTGCTTTTTCAGTCATGTTCCCCCCTTTTTTTATCTTTATTTGTATCTGTTCTCAATACATTTTATTCTTTTGCTCAATTAGTATTAAGTTTTAGATATTAATGTTTTTCTTGCCCGAAACGCATTGCGTAATAGTGGCTTTAGGCATTGTATGTACTAGCTCTATCTATAAATCCACTTATGTAAAATCACTTTGTATGTACCTTTCCTAAATAAACATATTTATTATTATATTTATTATTATTTATTATTATATAAGAAGAGCAAAGCGTTCCTATTATGAGATAGATTCAAAGAAGCAAAATGCAACATGAATAGCACATGGAGAGCCATCTTTAACATCCTAGGAGCTAAACAACATTCACATTAACAAGATAAAAATCTCCAAGGATGGTTATACACCTTCAACAGACCTCCTTGAAACAGCACCTGAATTTAATAGCTTCTTTTCATCTATTGGTGCTAGCCTTGCCAGGAAAATCCCACACACCCAGACACATGTTACCACGTATCTTTCAGGTAGCTATACAAACTCACTTCTCCTCTCACCGATCAGCCCTACATATGTCGTGTCCGTCATTCACTCACTAAAATCCAAAGCTGGGAACATTAATGAAATACCATCCATGGTATACAAGAGTGCCTCCCATGCCGTTGCACTACCCATAGCTTTGCTGTTCAATGCTGTTCAGTTTGGCTTCCGCTCACAAAAAAGTACCAATGATACAATTGTTAGTCTACTTGACTTAATCTACTCAGCCCTTGACAAAAGTGAATTTCCGATTGGACTCTTCACTGACCTGAGAAAGGTTTTTGATACTGTTAACCACAACTACCTCTTACTTAAACTCCAACATTATGGAATCCGTGGCCTTGCTCTGAACTATATCCGATCCTATCTTAGTAACAGACACCAATATGTACCCATCAATGATATAAGCCCGAAACGCTATGCGTACTAGTGGCTTTAGGTATTGCATGTACTCTCTCTCTTTAAATCCATCATTATGTATGTAACTCAATGGATGTACCTTTACCTAAATAAAGAATCTGAATTACTTCTCCTACTCTACCACTAACCGTAGGGGTGCCACATGGCAGCATCCTAGGACCCCTCCTGTTTCTTATATACAACAATGATCTGCCTAATGTCTCTAACATGCTTAAACCTATATTGTTTGCTGATGATACTACTCTCATCTACTCTGACCCCAACCCACTCATATTAAATAATGTGATAAACAATGAATTAAAAAAGTCGACATGTGGATGTCAACCAACAAACTCACACTGAATATAGAAAAGACCTACTACATCTTATTTGGAAACAAATCAACAAATACAATTCAGCTTCAGATAGATAATGTAAACATTAGCAATAAAAATGATGGAAAGTTCCTTGGCCTATACTTAGACAAGAGACTCAACTTCAGCACCCACATTCAACACATAACTAAAAAGGTTTCTAAAACAGTTGGTATACTCTCTAAGATCAGATATTATATACCCTACTCTGCTCTCCTCTCATTCTATTATGCACTTATCTATCCCTATCTTACTTATGGTATCTGTGCTTGGGGTTCAACCTCTGCAAACTACGTCAAGCCCATCATCACCCAGCAGAAATCTGCTATCATGACAATAACAAACTCTGGTTTCAGACAACACACAGCTCCCCCTGTTTAAATCCCTAAACATGCTAACATAAATTCACTCCATACATTCCCTTGTGTCAATTACATTTATATAACCTTTTTTAAGTGCAAATCCTGTTCTAAAACTCTTCCTGGACAGATGTAATAGAACACATAATCACCACACCAGACATAAATATCTCTTTGATATCCCCAGAGTCAAACTGAATCTGTGTAAACACTCTTTTCAAATAAAGGGACCTATTCTATGGAACTCACTCCCTAATGATTTGAAAAGTTGTCCAACTTTTGCCTTATTCAAAAATAAAACCAAAAAGTACCTAATTTCATCTTCATAGTCTACTACCTAGAGCTCTATCTTCGCACTGTTTCTAGTGTTACCCAATCCCCCATTATTTGTAACTAAGACATATTCTTTACCATTGTAATCTTAGATCATCTGATATCATGGTTGTTGTATTGAGAGCATATTCTACTGCACTATTCCTTGTAATGATCATCATATTGTGCTTCAGTGAGCCGATGTATAACCCTGAGATGTTTTCCTAATTGTACCTAGTAATGCTTGTTCATTATTGTGTATTGTTATTATTGTGCATTATTCTAATCTGCTTTTGTGTCAAAATTTCTTACAATGTACCTGTAAACATTTCTTTTCAATTTTACTGTAATTATTCTACTTAAAATCATCTGTACCTGTAAAGTAAACCTGTAAATACCTGTAAACATTTTTGTCAATTTTACTGTTAATTATCTAAAAATTATCTGTTAGTTTAAGGACTTGCCAGAAACGCTATGCGTGCTAGTGGCTTTTCAAGAATGTAATTTCAACTTAAACTCTATTTTCTCTCTGTTAACCCCTAATGTCCTCTTCTTATATATATATAATATATATATATATATATATAATATATATATATATATATATATATATATATATATAAATACACAAATAAAATTAATAAATAAATAATTATAAACCTTATATATTATAAATGTTCAATGACAATGACAGAATGACAGGCCAATGAGAGAAATTGGGGATTCATCAACTGCCATAGATACTGATATGCCAGCATAATTCAGGCGAGAGAGAGAAGTTTGGGAAAAGCCGTTATACCATCTCTAGTCAGTTATATAGGTAATATTTGCACAGATGTCGGGCACTGGCAAGCTTGGCTTAGCCCACTAACCCCCAACTGACACTATAACTCCAAACCTTTCCAGATTTCTAAAAATGTGGAGTAACCCCAGTCCATAAATGTGGTGATCTCACTGATGTCAGCTTACTTCAGACCTATATCAATTCAGCCAAACTTGTCAAAAATATTTGAAAAACTAATCTACAAGCAGCTCTACTCTTATCTAGCCAACACAATATACTTAGCTCTTGCCAGTATGGCTTCAGACCCAAAAAAGCACTAACGATGCACGTTTAGTATGATTAACTTTATTTGACCTTCTACATTAATGACTTTCCAAATGGCTCTCAACATCTCAAACCATTTCTATTTGCTGGCGACTCAACCTTCATTTTCTCCAGTCCTGACCCTCTTGCTCTTAATGTCACAGTGAACACTGAACTAAATAAAGTCCGTCTTTGTCTAACTGCCAACAAACTCACCCTAAACATTGACAACACTCAAGTCAAATTAATCTAAGAATAAACAATATCCAAATTGTAACAAAGTAGATTGAAAATTCCTTGGTGTTCTCATCAACAACAAGCTGAATTTCCAGGGACACATTCTAATATATCAAAAAAAGTTTCTAAAACTGTTGGCATTCTTTCTAAAATCAGTTATGTACCTCGCCCTGCCCTGGTGATGCTCTATTACTCTCTCATCTATCCTTATCTCATTATGGTATTTATGCTTGTGGTTCTACTACACAAAATCATTTAGGTCCTCTAATTATTTACAACACAAAGCTGCTATTAGAACAATATCTAACTCTGGCCCCAGACAGCACTCGGTACCTTTACTCAAATCTCTGAATACGTTAGATATTAAGTCATTCCACATCCTCCCATGCGTACTCTATATATTAAAACACTGAATTGCAATGTCAATCCT
>WNGS01164423.1:26379-31379 GCA_020271785.1 Procambarus virginalis
CCACACACTTTATGGGTTACACAGGACCCCATAAAAGGTGATGCATAAGCTGAGAAACAGGCGGGTAAGGTAGGGCGCTCCAGTGGATAAGGGTATACCTAAGCATAGAAGCAGAGAGTTACAGTGAGGGGGGAGACCTCAGATGGCGTGAAGTCACCAGTGGAGTCCCACAGGGCTCTGTACTTGACCTATCCTTGTTCTGATTATACTAAATGATCTCCCAGAGGGTATAGACTCATCCTCTCAATGTTTGCTGACGACGCCAAATTATGAAAGGATTAGCAGAGGAGGACAGCTGGACTTCAAGAAGACCTGGACAAGCTGCAGGAATGGTCGAACAAATGGCTGTTAGAGTTTACCCAAGCAAATGTATGTTATGAAGATAGGGGTAGGAAAGCAGAGACCAGATACAAGGTATCATTTGGGAGAGAAATACTTCAGAGTCAGAGAGAGAGAGAAAGGACCTGGGGTTATATCACGCCGAAACTGTCCCTGAAGCTCATATCAAGAGGATAACATCAGCAGCATATGCCAGGTTGCTAACATAAGAACGGACTTAGAAACTTGTGTTATGGAATCTTTCAGAACATATATACCACATATGTCAGACCAAATCCTGGAGTAGGGCTCCAGCATGGAGTCCCCTATCTAGTCAAGCATAGACTAAACTGGAAGGTTCAAAGGTTTTGCCACCAGACTATACCGAGCTGAGAGGTATGAGCTACGAGGACACGCAGGAATTAAACCTCACTTCGTTGGAAGACAGAAGAGTTAGGGGGGACACTGATCACCCACATTCAAGATTCTCCAGGGGAATCACAGGGTGATAAAGAAGGCTTTAACACAAGGGGCACACGCACTAGGGGACACAGGGGAAACTGAGTGCCCAAATGACCACAGAGATATTAGAAAGAACTTTTTTAGTGTCAGAGTGTTGTACAAATGGAATGCATTAGGAAGCGATGTGGTGGAGGCTGACTCCATACACGTTCAAGTGTAGAGATATGATAGAGCCCATAGGCTCAGGAACTGTACTCCTGTTGATTGACGGTTGAGAGGCGGGACCAAAGAGCCAGAGCTCAACCCCGCAAGACACAACTAGTGAGACAGTGAGACACACACATATCCACACCACAACACACACACACACACACACACACACCACACACACACACACACCCACAACACACACACACCACTCACACTCAACAATCCCTGGAATACTAGGAAGTGGGAGAGGGACAATCAGGGCTAACTTCGAAGTGAAAAAGTGTATACGAGTGAAAAAAATTTGGAATTTGGACTCAAACCATAGGGAAGTGAAGAAAGAAAGTAGACCTAGCATAATTGAAAATAGGTATTGAATGCACTGTGGCAGTGTGAAGTATTGGAGCAGACCTCACGCTGACGGTGGACCTCACCAAGCCCCTACAATCTGTGACCAATGTGACTTCACTCCGGCAGCACCCTACTACACACAATGGGGAGACGCCCTGGAGGCCTCCACTCGCCTATGTGGTGTCCTATCGCAGAGCGGTAAGGTAAGTTGGAGGGCCTGTGGGTAAGGTTTGTTTATAGCAATGGCTAGATCAGGAAGGGCCTCTATGTCCAGCAGTATTATAGGAATGAAGAAGAGGATAGGTTTGCGGAGAAACTGATAGGGAAATTTGTAGAGAGGAGGGATGTTTGGATAGAGGATCTATTCCAAGGGGTAAAAAGTAAGTCTTTAATAAAATACAGGTCGAGGTTCAGAGACAAAACAAGAAGCTTTATGGTCTATTCAGGGAGAAATCAGAAGAGCACGGAAGCATGGAAATGTGAAAGAATTATGACGTGTAACTGAAATTTGGCCGAATAACAGCATGGGGGGGCCCAACGGGGGGGATAGGGGGTGAGTGGGGGGCATGGAGTAGCAAGTGGGAGAGGGAATGGAGTGGGGGGTTATCCAGGTGAGGGGCGATCCAGCATGAGAGTGCGTCACTGAGAAAGGCGGCCAATTATACGCCATGGATTACCAGGGCATCACCGAGGCAGGAAAGGATGGAAGTTGTGTGTGGTGTGTGTTTGTGTGTTGTGTGTGTGTGTGTGTGTGTGTGTGTGGTGTGTGTGTGTGTGTTTTGTGTACTCACCTAGTTGTGCTTGGGGGTTGAGCTCTGGCTCTTTGGTCCCGCCTCTCAACCGTCAATCAACAGGTGTACAGTTTCCTGAGCCTATTGGGCTCTATCATATCTACACTTGAAACTGTGTATGGAGTCAGCCTCCACCACATTCGCTTCCTAATGCATTCCATTTTCAACCACTCTGACACTAAAAAATTTTTCTAATATCTCTGTGGCTCATTTGGGCACTCAGTTTCCACCTGTGTCCCCTAGTGCGTGTGCCCCTTGTGTTAAACAGCCTGTCTTTATCACCCTGTCGATTCCCCTGAGAATCTTGAATGTGGTGATCATGTCCCCCTAACTCTTCTGTCTTCCAACGAAGTGAGGTTAATTCCCTAGTCGCTCCTCGTAGCTCATACCTCTCAGCTCGGGTACTAGTCTGGTGGCAAACCTTTGAAACTTTTCCAGTGTAGTCTTATGCTTGACTAGATATGGACTCCACGCTGGAGCCACATACTCCAGGATTGGTCTGACATATGTGGTATATAATGTTCTGAAAGATTCCTTACACAAGTTTCTAAAGGCCGTTTCTTATGTTAGCCAACCTGGCATATGCTGCTGTGTTATCCTCTTGATATGAGCTTCAGGGGACAGGTCTGGCGTGATATCAACCCCCAGGTCTTCTTCTCTCTCTCTGACTCTTGAAGTATTTCATCTCCCAAATGATACTTGTATCTGGTCTCCTGCTTCCTACCCCTATCTTCATACATTACATTTGCTTGGGTTTAAACTCTAAACAGCCATTTGTTCGACCATTCCTGCAGCTTGTCCAGGTCTTCTTGAAGCCTCAAGCTGTCCTCCTCTGTCTTAATCCTTTTCATAATTTTGGCGGTCGTCAGCAAACATTGAGAGGATGAGTCTATACCTCTGGGAGATCATTAGTATATCAGAAACAGGATAGGTCCAAGCACCAGAGCCCTGTGGGACTCCACTGGTGGACTTCACGCCAGTCTGAGGTTTCAACCCTCACTGTAACTTTCTGCTTCCTATTGCTTAGGTACTCCCTTATCCTGGAGAGCCCTACCGTTACTCTGGCTGTTTTCCAGCTTATTGCATCAACCTTTATGGGGTACTGTGTCAAAGGCTTTCCGACAGTCCAAAAAAATGCAGTCCGCCATCCTTCTCTTTCTTGCTTAATCTTTGTCACCTGATCGTAGAATTCTATCAAGCCTGTAAGGCAAGATTTACCCTCCCTGAACCCATGTTGATGGGTTGTCACGAAGTCTCTCTCTCCAGATGTGTACTAGTTTTTTTCTCACAATCTTCTCCATCCTTGCATGGTATAAGTTAAGACACTGGCCTGTAGTTCAGTGCCTCTTGTCTGTCACCCTTTTTGTATATGGTATACATAGCAGTCTTCCATATTTCTGGTAGGTCTCCCGTTTCCAGTGACCTACTATACACTATGGAGAGTGGCAAGCAAAGTGATCCTGCACACTCTTTCAATACCCATGGTGAGATTCCTTCGGCCCAACAGCTTTTCTCACATCCAGCCTAATAGGTGCTTCTTGACCTCATCTCTTGTAATTTCGAACCTATCCAAGGTCACCTGGTTTGCTGCCACCTCTCTCAGCGCTGTGACATCTCCCTGTTCTATTGTAAAGACCTCCTGGAACCTTCTGTTGAGTTCTTCACACACCTCTTTGTCTGTGTACCTGTCCTCGCCCACCCTAAGTTTCATCACCTGTTCCTTCACTGTTGTCTTCCTCCTGATGTGACTGTGTAGTAGCTTTGGTTCGGTCTTGGCTTTATTAGCTATATCATTTTCATATCTTTTCTCAGCTGCTCTTCTCACACTAACATACTCGTTCCTGGTTCTCTGGTATCTCTCTCTACTTTCTAGTGTTCTGTTATTACGGAAGTTCCTCCATGCCCTTTTGTTCATCTCCTTTGCTTTCATACATTCCCTATTAAACCACGGATTCTTCCTTTGCTTCTCTGTTTTTTCCTGTCGGGCTGGGACAAACCTGCTTACAGCCTCCTGACATTTTTGGGTGACATAGTCCATCATGTCTTGTACGTACTTGGTTCCGAGTTCTGTGTCCCAATGTATATCCCATAGGAATTTATTCATCTCCTCATAGTTTCCCTTTCGGTACGCCAGCCCTTTGGTTCCCAGTTCTTTTTTGGGGGTGATAATTCCTAGCTCAACCAGGTACTCAAAGCTCAATACACTATGATCACTCATTCCCAATGGGGCTTCCAACTTAACTTCCCTTATATCCGACTCATTTAGGGTAAATATCAGATCAAGCAAGGCTGGTTCATCCCCTCCTCTCATTCTTGTCGGTCCCTTGACGTGTTGACTTGGAAAGTTTCTTGTTGCCACATCCAGCAACTTAGCTCTCCATGTGTCTGAGCCTCCATGTGGGTCTCTGTTCCCCCAATCTATCTTCCCATGGTTGAAATCTCCCATGATTAGTAGTCTGGATCCGTTCCTGCTAGCCACAGAAGCTGCTCTCTCTATTATATTGATGGTGGCCATGTTGTTTCTATCATATTCCTGTCTGGGTCTTCTGACATTCGGTGGGGGGTTATATATGACTGCTACTATAATTTTCTGTCCTCCAGTTGCTATGGTGCCTGATATGTAGTCACTGAAACCTTCACAGTTCTGAATTACCATCTCTTCGAAACTCCAACCTTCTCTTAGTAGCAAAGGTACACCACCTCCTCCTCTCCCTTCTCTCTCTTTCCTCACTACATAGTAGCCCTGTGGAAACACTGCGTTTGTTATGATTTTCGTTAGCTTTGTTTCTGTGAGTGCTATTATGTCTGGGTTTTCTTCTAGTGCCCATTCTCCGAGTTCGCATGTTTTATTTGTAATCCCATCTATGTTAG
>WNGS01164423.1:33879-57169 GCA_020271785.1 Procambarus virginalis
AGTGTCACCAGCCCACAGTGTCACCAGCCCACAGTGTCACCAGCCCACAGTGTCACCAGCCCACAGTGTCACCAGCCCACAGTGCCACCAGCCCACAGTGTCACCAGCCCAGAGTGTCACCAGCCCACAGTGTCACCAGCCCACAGTGTCAAAAGCCCACAGTGTCACCAGCCCACAGTGTCACCAGCCCACAGTGTCACCAGCCCACAGTGTCACCAGCCCAGAGTGTCACCAGCCCACAGTGTCACCAGCCCACAGTGTCACTAGCCCACAGTGCCACTAGCCCAGAGTGTCACTAGCCCAGAGTGTCACTAGCCCAGAGTGTCACTAGACCCAGAGTGCCACTAGCCCAGAGTGTCACTAGCCCACAGTGTCACCAGCCCACAGTGTCACTAGCCCACAGTGTCACCAGCCCAGAGTGTCACCAGCCCAGAGTGTCACCAGCCCAGAGTGTCACCAGCCCAGTGTGTCACCAGCCCACAGTGTCACCAGCCCAGAGTGTCACCAGCCCACAGTGTCACCAGCCCACAGTGTCACTAGACCCAGAGTGCCACTAGCCCAGAGTGTCACCAGCCCAGAGTGTCACTAGCCCAGAGTGTCACCAGCCCACAGTGCCACCACCCAGAGTGTCACCAGCCCAGAGTGCCACCAGCCCACAGTGTCACCAGCCCAGAGTGCCACCAGCCCAGAGTGCCACTAGCCCACAGTGTCACCAGCCCAGAGTGTCACCAGCCCAGAGTGCCACCAGCCCAGAGTACCACCAGCCCACAGTGTCACTAGCCCACAGTGTCACCAGCCCACAGTGCCACCACCCCAGAGTGTCACCAGCCCAGAGTGTCACCAGCCCAGAGTGCCACCACCCCAGAGTGTCACCAGCCCAGAGTGCCACCAGCCCACAGTGTCACCAGCCCAGAGTGCCACCAGCCCACAGTGTCACCAGCCCAGAGTGTCACCAGCCCAGAG
Source organism: Procambarus virginalis (assembly GCA_020271785.1). Taxonomy (NCBI): domain Eukaryota; kingdom Metazoa; phylum Arthropoda; class Malacostraca; order Decapoda; family Cambaridae; genus Procambarus; species Procambarus virginalis. The sequence goes on from WNGS01164423.1 coordinate 34,843, forward strand.
TGCCACCAGCCCAGAGTGCCACCAGCCCACAGTGTCACCAGCCCAGAGTGTCACCAGCCCAGAGTGCCACCAGCCCACAGTGTCACCAGCCCAGAGTGCCACCAGCCCAGAGTGCCACCAGCCCACAGTGTCACCAGCCCACAGTGTCACCAGCCCACAGTGTCACCAGCCCAGAGTGCCACCAGCCAGAGTGCCACCAGCCCAGAGTGTCACCAGCCCAGAGTGTCATAAGCCAGAGTGCCACCAGCCCACAGTGTCACCAGCCCAGAGTGCCACCAGCCCACAGTGTCACCAGCCCAGAGTGTCACTAGCCACAGTGTCACTAGCCCAGAGTGCCACCAGCCCACAGTGTCACCAGCCCAGAGTGCCACCAGCCCACAGTGTCACCAGCCCACAGTGTCACTAGCCCAGAGTGCAACCAGCCCAGAGTGCCACTAGCCCAGAGTGTCACTAGCCCAGAGTGTCACTAGCCCAGAGAGTCACTAGCCAGAGTGCCACTAGCCCAGAGTGCCACTAGCCCAGAGTGTCACTAGCCCAAAGTGTCACTAGCCCAGAGTGTCACTAGCCCAGAGTGCCACTAGCCCACAGTGTCACCAGCTCACAGTGTCACTAGCCCACAGTGTCACCAGGCCACAGTGCCACCAGCCACAGTGTCACCAGCCCATAGTGTCACCAGCCCACAGTGTCACCAGCCCACAGTGTCACCAGCCCACAGTGTCACCAGCCCACAGTGTCACCAGCCCACAGTGTCACCAGCCCACAGTGCCACCAGCCCACAGTGTCACCAGCCCAGAGTGTCACCAGCCCACAGTGTCACCAGCCCACAGTGTCAAAAGCCCACAGTGTCACCAGCCCACAGTGTCACCAGCCCACAGTGTCACCAGCCCACAGTGTCACCAGCCCAGAGTGTCACCAGCCCACAGTGTCACCAGCCCACAGTGTCACTAGCCCACAGTGCCACTAGCCCAGAGTGTCACTAGCCCAGAGTGTCACTAGCCCAGAGTGTCACTAGACCCAGAGTGCCACTAGCCCAGAGTGTCACTAGCCCACAGTGTCACCAGCCCACAGTGTCACTAGCCCACAGTGTCACCAGCCCAGAGTGTCACCAGCCCAGAGTGTCACCAGCCCAGAGTGTCACCAGCCCAGTGTGTCACCAGCCCACAGTGTCACCAGCCCAGAGTGTCACCAGCCCACAGTGTCACCAGCCCACAGTGTCACTAGACCCAGAGTGCCACTAGCCCAGAGTGTCACCAGCCCAGAGTGTCACTAGCCCAGAGTGTCACCAGCCCACAGTGCCACCACCCCAGAGTGTCACCAGCCCAGAGTGCCACCAGCCCACAGTGTCACCAGCCCAGAGTGCCACCAGCCCAGAGTGCCACTAGCCCACAGTGTCACCAGCCCAGAGTGTCACCAGCCCAGAGTGCCACCAGCCCAGAGTACCACCAGCCCACAGTGTCACTAGCCCACAGTGTCACCAGCCCACAGTGCCACCACCCCAGAGTGTCACCAGCCCAGAGTGTCACCAGCCCAGAGTGCCACCAGCCCAGAGTGCCACCAGCCCACAGTGTCACCAGCCCACAGTGCCACCAGCCCAGAGTGTCACCAGCCCAGAGTGCCACCAGCCCAGAGTGCCACCAGCCCACAGTGTCACCAGCCCAGAGTGTCACCAGCCCAGAGTGCCACCAGCCCAGAGTACCACCAGCCCACAGTGTCACCAGCCCAGAGTGTCACCAGCCCAGAGTGCCACTAGCCCACAGTGTCACCAGCCCAGAGTGTCACCAGCCCAGAGTGTCACCAGCCCACAGTGTCACCAGCCCAGAGTGCCACCAGCCCACAGTGTCACCAGCCCAGAGTGCCACCAGCCCAAAGTGCCACCAGCCCACAGTGTCACCAGCCCACAGTGTCACCAGCCCAGAGTGCCACCAGCCCATAGTGCCACCAGCTCACAGTGTCACCAGCCCAGAGTGTCACCAGGCCAGAGTTCCACCAGCCCACAGTGTCACCAGCCCAGAGTGCCACCAGCCCAGAGTGCCACCAGCCCACAGTGTCACCAGCCCACAGTGTCACCAGCCCACAGTGTCACCAGCCCAGAGTGCCACCAGCCCATAGTGCCACCAGCTCACAGTGTCACCAGCCCAGAGTGTCACCAGGCCAGAGTTCCACCAGCCCACAGTGTCACCAGCCCAGAGTGCCACCAGCCCAGAGTGCCACCAGCCCACAGTGTCACCAGCCCACAGTGTCACCAGCCCAGAGTGCCACCAGCCCACAGTGTCACCAGCCCAGAGTGCCACCAGCCCACAGTGTCACCAGCCCAGAGTGTCACCAGCCCAGAGTGCCACCAGCCCAGAGTGTCACCAGCCCAGAGTGCCACCAGCCCAGAGTGCCACCAGCCCACAGTGTCACCAGCCCAGAATGTCACTAGCCCACAGTGTCACTAGCCCAGAGTGCCACTAGCCCACAGTGTCACCAGCCCAGAGTGCCACTAGCCCACAGTGTCACCAGCCCAGAGTGCCATCAGCCCAGAGTGCCACCAGCCCAGAGTGCCACCAGCCCAGAGTGTCACCAGCCCAGAGTGCCACTAGCCCACAGTGTCACCAGCCCAGAGTGCCACCAGCCCAGAGGGCCACCAGCCCAGAGTGCCACCAGCCCACAGTGTTACTAGCCCAGAGTGTCACCAGCCCATAGTGTCACTAGCCCACAGTGTCACCAGCCCACAGTGTCACCAGCCCACAGTGTCACCAGCCCACAGTGTCACTAGCCCAGAGTGCCACCAGCCCAGAGTGCCATCAGCCCAGAGTGCCACCAGCCCAGAGTGCCACCAGCCCACAGTGTTACTAGCCCACAGTGTTACTAGCCCAGAGTGTCATCAGCCCATAGTGTCACTAGCCCACAGTGTCACCAGCCCAGAGTGTCACCAGCCCAGAGTGTCACCAGCCCAGAGTGTCACCAGCCCACAGTGTCACCAGCCCACAGTGTCACTAGCCCAGAGTGCCACCAGCCCAGAGTGTCACCTGCCCACAGTGTAACCAGCCCAGAGTGCCACCAGCCCACAGTTTCACCAGCCCACAGTGTCACTAGCCCAGAGTGCCACCAGCCCAGAGTGTCACCTGCCCACAGTGTCACCAGCCCGGAGTGCCACCAGCCCAGAGTGCCACCAGCCCACAGTGTCACCAGCCAGAGTGTCACTCGCCTAGAGTGCCACCAGCCCAGAGTGTCACCAGCCCACAGTGTCACCAGCCCAGAGTGCCACCAGCCCAGAGTGTCACCTGCCCAGAGTGTCACCAGCCCACAGTGTCACCAGCCCAGAGTGCCACCAGCCCACAGTGTCACCAGCCCACAGTGTCACCAGCCCACAGTGTCACCAGCCCACAGTGTCACCAGCCCAGAGTGCCACCAGCCCACAGTGTCACCAGCCCACAGTGCCACCAGCCCACAGTGTCACCAGCCCAGTGTCTCACCAGCCCAGAGTGTCACCAGCCCAGAGTGTCACCAGCCCAGAGTGTCACCAGCCCAGAGTGTCACCAGCCCAGAGTGCCACCAGCCCACAGTGCCACCAGCCCAGAGTGTCACCAGCCCACAGTGTCACCAGCCCACAGTGTCACCAGCCCACAGTGCCACCAGCCCACAGTGTCACCAGCCCACAGTGTCACCAGCCCACAGTGTCACTAGCCCAGAGTGTCACCAGCCCACAGTGTCACCAGCCCAGAGTGCCACCAGCCCACAGTGTCACCAGCCCAGAGTGCCACCAGCCCAGAGTGCCACCAGCCCACAGTGTCACCAGCCCAGAGTGCCACCAGCCCAGAGTGCCACCGGCCCACAGTGTCACCAGCCTAGAGTGCCACCAGCAACCAGAGTGCCACCAGCCAAGAGTACTACCAGCAACTAGAGTGCCACCAGCCAAGAGTACTACCAGCAACCAGAGTGCCACCAGCAACCAGAGTGCCACCAGCCAAGAGTGCTACCAGCAACCAGAGTGTCACCAGCCCAGAGTGCCACCAGCTACCAGAGTTCCACTAGCAACCAGAGTGCCACCACCAACCAGAGTGCCACCAGCCACGTTGACGTGGACACCGTCCTGGTAATGACCGCAGCTGGCACTCCTTATGGCATACCCGTGTAGGCTGGCGGCCCGTGACCTCCCACCGACACTCCACACCAAAAGAAGGAGTCCGGATCCCTTGAAAGGAAGTTTTTGCTCTAAATTCTGGAAAGGTGGTGAGGATTTTACCCTTTCTTGCGTAGAGGTTATTTCCCCGGCATTATAAACCTTAAGTGTGATTTCTGTGGTCTTAATGCGCACTTTTTTGGCCTTGGTTTTATATTTTTATATTTTAATTAAAATTGTGTTTATTATATTGAGATTAGAGGTAATATGCAACGTTTTGTTTGTATTTAAATTGGTTATGATTTATCATTAACATGATGAAAGAGAGAGCAAAAGTTTACAGTTTTTTTGATTTTGACGAAGAATGTTTTTTAATGTGAAAGAATGTGGTGCCTTAATACTGATACAACTGTATTACAAGAGGGCATACTGTAGCAAAGGCTGTAGGGTGCCTAAATTATATATACACACTCACACACACACACACACACATTATATATATATATATATATATATATATATATATATATATATATATATATATATATATATATATATATATATATATATATATATATATATATATTAGTATATTTTGGTAGCAGTCTTTCCTGTAGACATATGTTATTAAATATGACCGAAAAAGTAAGATTAATAATTCTAACACGAATTTTCTCGATTTTCCTTATGTTTCTTTTTACTGGTGACGGTAAATGAAAAATCAATTCTCCAAAATTCATTCTTTATTTCTAGTCTGACGCGACACTTGAGCGTGTTTCGTAAAACTTATTACATTTTCAAAGACTTCCGTTTATCCACACACAACTTTATGACTGAAACAGCATTTGGCTCTTATACCTGCATTTGGGTGAGGTGATGTAATACAATAGTGGGGTGAAAAAAAANCTGAAGCCGGTGTTCCTATCACATCTGAAAAGATTGTACTCTGAGATCCACATTTCACCATCATGGTAGCCCTTGTGTGGGTTTCTGTTAGGGCTGCAAACACTGCATTTGCCTCATGAAGGAGACCATCTATAAAGTGAACTTTGCTGGATTTGCGTGTTTTTATACCTTGAATGTTGGCAAATATAAATGATGTATCGTGGTAGTGGAAGTGCTGGGTGCCTTACTTGGTGTTAATATCTGAGGCTCTGGTAAGGGGGCCACTGTGTTGCTTCCAGGGTGTGTTGTTTTCGTAGTGATTCGTCCAGTTTCGGTAGTGGGGCGAGTGTTGTGTGGTGTAGTACCTGTGTGTTTGTTGGTAATGTGTATTCCAGACTTGTGGGTATCTCCCTTCCCCTCTGTAATCCTGTGGTGGTTCCATCTGACTGTTCCTCTCTCTTATATTTTCTGCTCTGTTTCTGCCTTCCTCTAAAAAATTGCCAGTAGTGTCATATTGATTTTCCCGTCTATAACGTTGTGTGTACCTCTCACGTGGAATTCCGGACACTGAAGATTGTAGCATTTTTTGTCCCTAATTGAAAATTGACATAATTTGGGGTGGAAGTATCTACACCCTGTTCCAAAACGGCATGTACCCCTCGCCAACATGTTCCTGCATTTTCGAGGATGCAGAAAATGGCATTTTGTTCCTAATTTTCCATATTTGCATATTCCTTTAGCGTAGAATTTGCAAATGTGTTCCGGTTTTGCGTTTTTCAAGGTATTTATATCTGTGTCTGTCTTGTCTACCTCTTTATTGGAGCCATCTCCGCTTTTCGTCCCAATTCCTTCATTTATGCACTCTGTCTCACTGTTGCTCACATCGTTTATATTACCTGACTCTGCAATATTGCTGCTATTATGTACTACAATACCCTCTTCCTCCACATTACTGCTGCGGTTCTCTAACTATCTATTCCTGGGTTTGGTCGTTAACCATGTTGTCTTTTCCCAGTCTGCATATATCACTGGTAGCTTGTCTGTGAATGATAATCTCTGTGACTCGGGAATGTTTTTCATCAGTTTAGTTATGTTCTCTAACATTAATCTGTCATCTTTGCAGACCCAGTAAATTCCTTGCCTTTTTGTGCATCCTGGAGATATCTGTACAGCCCAGGTGAAATCTCATGTTACAGATGCAACACGTTACGCCTACATTACGTTTTCCCAGTACTCCCGAGCACTCGCCACACCTCTCCATTTTCTGATGTATTGTGTTGTATTTGTGGCTTACTGTGTGGATCACTTGTTGATGTCAGTCCTTTTAACTCTTTATAAAGTTATATGTATATTTTTATATATTGATATTATAATACTATATGTATACCGTAGATTTGTAATATTATGTATGTTATTTTGTTCAAACTTTATGGCAGATACTTAGCGTAGGGTAGCGAAGCTGGTCCCCGTGCGGTACAGGTGACCTCTGTTGTCCCAGGTCGCATACGTTGCCGATGTTATTTTTTTCACGTGGGCTTCAGGAGACAGGTTTGCCTTGATATCATCTCCTAGATCCTTCTCTGTCCGTTTCGGGAAGGACTTAATCTCCCATCCCGAAATCCAGTGCCTGGCCTTTTATTCCTCTATTTAGTTTCATTTCCTTACATTTACTTGGGCTGAACTTTAGTAACCATTTCTTTGACCATCCTTCAGTTTGACTAGTTCATCTTGCAACCTCATACTATCTTCGTCTGTCTTAATCCTCCTCTGATGTACAGATCCCTGAGCCTATTCTACTATCATATCTATATTTGAAACTGGGTATGGATTCAGCCTCCACTACATCACTGCCTAATGCATTCCATTTGTTAACTACTCTGATACTGAAACAAACCTTTCTAATGTGTCTGTGGGTCATTTGGGTACTAAGTTTCCACCTGAACAAATCCACAAGGGCCGTGACGATGATTCGAACCTGCGTCCGAGAGCATCCCAGATGCTGCCTTAATCGACTGAGCTACGACATGGTAAAAAGGAGTTGAAACCGAAGTTCTACTGAACTTACTGGATCCTGCGCCTTCCGAGGCACAAACCAGGGTTTTAAACAACTCCCCCCCCCCTCATGCACTCGAGCTATGTCAATAGGCCGTTCTGCCTAGGAGAGGCTGCATATCAACCCTCAGGTCTTTCTCTTTATTCGACTCTTGAAGATTTCTCCTCTCCTGTGTGTGAATATATAAAGGTTGTGTGTGTGTGTGTACTCACCAATTTGTTTTCACCTATTTGTTTCTGCAGGATCGAGCAATGACTTTTGGATCCCGCCTCTCGAGCCATCGATTGTTTAGAGCAATGTCTCCGGTCCTATTTCCCTATCATACCAATTTTAAAATTATGAATATAATTTGCTTCCTCAATCTGCTCCTTAAGTGCATTCCATTTTTCCACTACCCTCACGTTAAAAGAAAACTTCCTAACATCCCTGTGACTCATCCGAGTTTCCAGCTTCCACCTATGTCCCCTCGTTCTGTTACTATTACGTGTGAACATTTTGTCTATGTCCACTCTGTCAATCCTACTGCATATTTTATACATTCCTATCATATCCCCCTTCTCCCTTCTCTTTTCTAGTGTCGTAGGACTCAGTTCTTCCAGGCGCTCTTCATACCCCATCCCTCGTAACTCTGGGACGAGTCTCGTTGCAAACTTCTGAACCTTTTCCAGTTTCCTTATGTGTTTTTTTCAGGTGGGGACTACATGGTGGCATACTCTAAGACTGGCCTTACGTAGGCAGTGTAAAGTGCCCTAAATGCTTCCTTACTTAGGTTTCTGAATGATGTTCAACACTTTTGCCAGTGTAGAGAACGCTGCTGTCAATATACTATTTATATGTGCCTCAGGAGTTAAATTAAGTGTTACGTCCACGCCCAGGTCTCTTTCTCGGGTTGTCACAGGTAGGCAGTTCCCCTTCATTATGTACTGCCTCTTTGATCTCCTATCACCTAGTCCCATTTTCATAACTTTACATTTGCTCGTGTTGAACACCAGTAGCCATTTTTCTGACCATATCTGCAACCTGTTCAAATCCTCTTGGAGGATCCTGCAATCCTCATCTATCACAACTCTTCTCATTTATTTTGCGTCATCCGCGAACATCAACATGTAGGACTCTACTCCTGTAAACATGTCATATAAGTATATTAGAAATAGAATTGGTCCCAGCACCGATCCTTGAGGTACTCCACTCGTTACTGTTCGCCAGTCCGACTTCTCGCTCCTTACCGCTACTCTCACAACTCTTCTCATCAACTTTGCGTCATCCACGAACATAGACATGTTTACAGGAGTAGAATACTACGTGTCGTTAACGTATATTACTGTTCACCCGTCCGACTTCTCGCCCCCTTACTGTAACTCTCTGGCTCCTTCCTGTTAGGTAGTTCCTTACCCATGCTAGGGCCTTTCTGCTCACTCCCGCCTGCCTCTCAAGGTTGAATAGCAGTCTCATGTGCGGTACTGTATCTAAGTCTTTTCAGACGGGAGACATCTCCTGTCCACGAGGCTAACCATAGCCAGTGCTTCTTGCCCCGCTCCTGTGCCAGGTAAGTTACGGGCTCAACATAGCCCGTGCTACTTGGAACTTGTTCCGAGCAGCTGAATCTATAACAACAACAACACTAAGTCTTTTCGGCAGTCCAGAAATATGCAGTCTGCCCAACCTTATCTGTCCTGTCATATCCTTGTTATTTTATCATAGAATTTCAAAAGGTTTGTTAGGCACGATTTCGCCTTCCAGAACCCATATTGAGTTTGTTTACAAACCTAACGTTCTCCAGGTGTGCAACCCGTCTTAGCCTAATTATTCTTTCAAGTATTTTACAGGGGATGCTTGTCAGTGATGCAGGTCTATAGTTAAGTGCCTCCTCCCTATCTCCTTTCTTGAAAATCGGTACAACATTTGCCCTCTTCCAGCAATTGGGCAATTCTCCCGACATAAGTGATTCATTAAAGATCATTGCCAGAGGCACGCTGAGGGCCTGCGCTGCCTCTTTTAGTATCCACGGTGAAACTTTGTCTGGTCCAACCGATTTAGTTGCATCCAGTGTTGTCAACCGTTTCATTACCTCCTCTGCTGTCACCTCTATATCTGATAGTCTTTCATCTAGGGTAATCTCATATAACAATGGGAGCTGCTCAGGCTCGGTTGTGAACACTCCATGGAAACTGGCATTCAGTGCCTCACAGATTTCCTTGTCACTTTCTGTATATGTTCTCTCTGTTTTCCTTAGTCTTGTCGCTTGGTCGTTCACCAACATTTTTCTTCTTATATGGCTGTGTAGTAATTTAGGTTGCTTTTCTCTCTGATCGCAATATCGTTCTCATAATTTCTTCCGATGTTCTTCTTATGTTAATGTAATGCGTTTGTAATAATGTAGTCTATACGCTCGGTGTATCCCCCCCCCCTCTTTCCCTTGTGTCTTCCTTCACATGTTGTGTTAGGAAATTCCTGTCTATAACATCTACTAACTTCGCTCCCAACGTTTCTTACCCTCCATGGGGATTCCTTGATTCCCAATTTACCTCTTCATGATTTAGGTCCCCCATGACCAGCAGTTTTGCTCTCATTCTGTGAGCTGATGTTGCTGCTTTCTGCAGTTCATCTATGCTTGCCTTGTTGTCATCATACTCCTGCCTGGGTCTTCTACTGTTTGGTGCAGGATTGTAGAGTATCAAGATCACAATCTTCCTCCCATCTGCTGTCAGAGTTCCATGTATGGAGCTTGTGCACTCATTGGTACCCGATTTTCCAGGCCTTCAAACTTACATTTCGCTTTATTAGGAGAGCCACTCCCCCCCTGTCTCTGTGTCCTTTCTTTTCTTATCACCTGGTACCCCTCTGGAAAGATTGCATCCGAGATCATGTTATTTATTTTAGTTTTCACAATTGCAACTCTGTCAGGATCTGCCTCACTCTTTCTTTTATCTCTTCTGCTTTATTAGTTAACCCTCAGCATTGGTGTACCAAACCTTGAGACTCTTCTTGGAAACTCTGGTACCAGAGTTCACCCTTTCTTTGGGGTCTGGGGGGTGAATGGGGTCTGGGAGTATCTGGTGGGTGTCTGGGTGGTGAATGGGGTCTGGGGGGGGGTGCATGGGGGTCGAATGGGGTCTGGGCATCTAGGAAGGTAGGTTTGGATGTCTGGGGCCGTAAGGTCTGGGTAAGTAGGTCTGGGTAGGAAGGGCATAATGGGTCTGTAAATTAGGGAGGGTCTGAGAGGCATAAGAGGGTTGAGAGGTAGCGTGAGGCTGAGAGTCAGATAGAGTTGAGAGGTTGGGGGGGGGGAGAAGAGGAGAGGAAGGAGCATGGATAGTGAGAGTGTGAGAGAGGTTGAATTAGTCAGGGGTAGGTGTGGGCATTGGGGCAGAAGGGGGGGGGAGAGGAAAATGAAGGTAGAGGTCAGGGCAGTCACATGGGGAAGGGGTCATATGGAAGAAGGGGGGCATAGGAGGGGTGAGGGCTGGGCAGGTTTTGGGGTTGAGGGGAGGAGGGGGGGGGGTCCTTGGAATATGGAATGAAGCAGACGGAATTGAATGCAGTGGGGCAGAGGAACAGGGAGTTGTTGGGGAGATAAGTAGGGGCGAGGAATGGGAGGGCTGATTTGGGGAGGGTGTATCAGGGAAGGAGTTGTGGGGTGGGTAGCAGGGGGGGGGATGGGTAACTCCACGCAAATGGATAGTTGTGGCATGCAGGTCAGCTCGCCCAGTGAACTATCTGTCATTTTTGTCATATATTTATCAATAAACATGTTGTAATAGTTTCTGCAACCTCTGAGTAAATGTTTGTGTAGCAGTATTTAATCCCTGCCTCTTCATTAGAGAACTGTACCAGAAAGGTCTATTCTTGTTACAGATGTAAGGCCCAATCCGGTAGCGGATTTCCTCGTCATTTCCTGCCATCTCGGTTCTAATACATCTCCAGATCTCCTGTAACTCCAAATTCTTCCATCTCCATTTCCATCCTTTCCTGCCTCGGTGATGCCCTGGTAATCCATGGCGTATAATTGGCCGCCTCTCAGTTGACGCACTCTCATGCTGATCGCCCCTCACCTGGCTACCCACCCCCCATCCCTCTCCCACTTGCTACTCCATCCCCCACTCACCCCCTTTCCTTGCCATGCTGTTATTCCGGCCAAATCAGTTACACGTCTAATTCTTTCACATTTCCATGCTTCCGTGTTCTTCTGATTTCTCTCCCTGAATATAGACCATAACTCTTGTTTTTGTCTCTGAACCTCGACCTGTATTTTATTAAAGATCTTACTTTTACCCTTGGAATAGATCCTCTATCCAAACATCCCTCCTCTCTACAAATTTCCCTATCAGTTCTCCGCAAACCTATCCTCTTCTTCATTTATAATACTGCTGACCTAGATGCCCTTCCTGATCTAGCCATTGCTATAAACACCTTACCCACAGCACTCCAATTTACCTTACCGATCTGCTATACACAACATAGGCGAGTGAGTCTCCAGGCGTCTCACCATGTGGTGTAGTAAGAGTTGCTGCCGGGGTGAAGTCACATTGGTCACAGATTGAGGCTGGTGAGGTCACCGTCAGCGTGAGGTCTGCTCCACTACCTCACACTGCCATAATGCATTCAACACCTATTTTCAATTGTGCTATGTCTACTTTCTTCACTTCCTTATGGTTTGAGTCAAATTCCAAATTTTTCATTCACTCGTATACACTTTTTCACTTCGAAGTAGCCTGATTGTCCCTCCACTTCCTAGTATTCCAGGAGTTGTGAGTGTGAGTGTGTTGGTGTGTGTGTGTGTGTGTGTGGGTGTGTGTGTGTGTGTGTGTGTGTGTGTGTGGTGTGTGTATGTGTGTATGTGTGTGTGTGTGGTGTGTGCGCGCGTGCTCACCTAGTTGTACTCACCTAGTTGTGTTTGTGGGGGTTGAGCTCTGGTTCTTTGGTCCCGCCTCTCAACTGTCAATCAACTGGTGTACAGATCCTGAGCCTACTGGGCTCTATCATATCTACATTTGAAACTCGTCCAAAGGTCGGAAGGTCGTCAGCCTCCACCACAACACTACTTAATGCATTCCATTTGTTAACTACCCTGACACTGAAAAAATTCTTTCTAACGTCTCTGTGGCTCATCTGGGTACTAAGTTTCCACCTGTGTCTCTTTGTTCGTGACCCACCCATGCTAAAGAGTTTGTCTTTGTCCACCCTGTCAATTCCCCTGAGAATTTTGTAGGTGGTTATCATGTCTCCCCTTACTCTTCTGTTTTCCAGGGTTGGTGAGGTTCAGCTCCCTTAGCCTTTCCCATAGTCCTTTCCTCTCAGTTCCGGGACCAGTTTGGTAGCATACCTCTGAATCTTCTCTAACTTCGTCCTGTGTTTAAACTAGGTATGGACTCCAGGCTGGAGCTGCATACTCCAGGATTGGTCTTACTAAGTGGTATACAGGGTCCTGATAGATTCATTACACAAGTTTCTAAAGGCAGTTCTTATATTGGCCAGTCCAGCATACGCCGCTGATATTCTTTGATGTGGGTTCTGGAGACAGGTTCGGTGTGAAATTAACCCCCAGATCTTTCTCTCTATATGACTCTTGCAGAGATCATCTCCCAGATGGTAAAATGTATTCACCCTTCTGTTACCTCACCTACTTTCATTACTTTACACTTTCCTAGTTGAACTTTAGTAGCCATTTTCTAGACCATTCCACAGTTGGTCCAGGTCATCCTTTAGTCTCTGTCTATCTTCCATCTGTTTTGATTCTTCTCATAATTTTTGGTCATCAGCAAACATTGAGAGGAATGAGTCTATACCCTCTGGAAGGTCGTTTACATATACTAGAAACAGGATGGGTCCGAGTACAGAGCCCTGTGGGATCCGCTGGTGATCTTCGCCACTCTGATGCCTCCCCCTCATCGTTACTCGCCGTTTCCTATTGCTTAGATACTCCCTTATCCACTGGGCACCTCCCTTTTACTCCTGCCTGTTGCACAAACTTTAAGTAACCTTTTGTGAGGTACTGTGTCAAAGGCTTTTTGACAGTCCAAATGCAGTCTGCCCCCCTCCTTTCTTGCTAATTTTGTGTTTTGTTGGTCATAGAATTACTCTTGAGCCCATGCTGGTGCGTGGGTTACAAAGGTGTTTCCTCCAAATGCTCTACGACGCCTTTTTCTCGACCATCTCTCCATCACCCTTGCATGGTATACCAGGTGGGAACTTGGCCTGTGTGAGGGTGTTGTGTGTGTGTATGTGTGTGTGTGTTTGTGTGTGTGGTGTGTTGTGTGTGGTTGTTTTGGTGTGGTGTGTTGTTGTGTGTGTGTGTTGTGTACTCACCTAGTTGTGCTTGCGGGGGTTGAGCTCTGGCTCTTTGGTCCCGCCTCTCAACCGTCAATCAACAGGTGTACAGTTTCCTGAGCCTATTGGGCTCTATCATATCTACACTTGAAACTGTGTATGGAGTCAGCCTCCACCACATCGCTTCCTAATGCATTCCATTTGTCAACCACTCTGACACTAAAAAAGTTCTTTCTAATATCTCTGTGGCTCATTTGGGCACTCAGTTTCCACCTGTGTCCCCTAGTGCGTGTGCCCCTTGTGTTAAATAGCCTGTCTTTATCAACCCTGTCGATTCCCTTGAGAATCTTGAATGTGGTGATCATGTCCCCCTAACTCTTCTGTCTTCCAACGAAGTGAGGTTTAATTCCCGTAGTCTCTCCTCGTAGCTCATACCTCTCAGCTCGGGTACTAGTCTGGTGGCAAACCTTTGAACCTTTTCCAGTTTAGTCTTATGCTTGACTAGATAGGGACTCCATGCTGGAGCCGCATACTCCAGGATTGGTCTGACATATGTGGTATATAATGTTCTGAAAGATTCCTTACACAAGTTTCTAAAGGCCGTTCTTATGTTAGCCAACCTGGCATATGCTGCTGATGTTATCCTCTTGATATGAGCTTCAGGGGACAGGTCTGGCGTGATATCAACCCCCAGGTCTTTCTCTCTCTCTGACTCTTGAAGTATTTCATCTCCCAAATGATACCTTGTATCTGGTCTCCTGCTTCCTACCCCTATCTTCATTACATTACATTTGCTTGGGTTAAACTCTAACAGCCATTTGTTCGACCATTCCTGCAGCTTGTCCAGGTCTTCTTGAAGTCTCAAGCTGTCCTCCTCTGTCTTAATCCTTCTCATAATTTTGGCGTCGTCAGCAAACATTGAGAGGAATGAGTCTATACCCTCTGGGAGATCATTTACGTATATCAGAAACAGGATAGGTCCAAGTACAGAGCCCTGTGGGACTCCACTGGTGACTTCACGCCAGTCTGAGGTCTCACCCCTCACTGTAACTCTCTGCTTCCTATTGCTTAGGTACTCCCTTATCCACTGGAGCGCCCTACCTGTTACTCCTGCCTGTTTCTCCAGCTTATGCATCAACCTTTTATGGGGTACTGTGTCAAAGGCTTTCCGACAGTCCAAAAAATGCAGTCCGCCCCCCTTCTCTTTCTTGCTTAATCTTTGTCACCTGATCGTAGAATTCTATCAAGCCTGTAAGGCAAGATTTACCCTCCCTGAACCCATGTTGATGGGTTGTCACGAAGTCTCTTCTCTCCAGATGTGTTACTAGGTTTTTTCTCACAATCTTCTCCATCACCTTGCATGGTATACAAGTTAAGGACACTGGCCTGTAGTTCAGTGCCTCTTGTCTGTCACCCTTTTTGTATATTGGTACTACATTAGCAGTCTTCCATATTTCTGGTAGGTCTCCCGTTTCCAGTGACTACTATACACTATGGAGAGTGGTAAGCAAAGTGCTCCTGCACACTCTTTCAATACCCATGGTGAGATTCCATCCGGCCCAACAGCTTTTCTCACATCCAGCTCCAATAGGTGCTTCTTGACCTCATCTCTTGTAATTTCGAACCTATCCAAGGTCACCTGGTTTGCTGCCACCTCTCCCAGCGCCGTGACATCTCCCTGTTCTATTGTAAAGACCTCCTGGAACCTTTTGTTGAGTTCTTCACACACCTCTTTGTCTGTGTACCTGTCCTCGCCCACCCTAAGTTTCATCACCTGTTCCTTCACTGTTGTCTTCCTCCTGATGTGACTGTGTAGTAGCTTTGGTTCGGTCTTGGCTTTATTAGCTATATCATTTTCATACCTTTTCTCAGCTGCTCTTCTCACACTGACATACTCGTTCCTGGTTCTCTGGTATCTCTCTCTACTTTCTGGTGTTCTGTTATTACGGAAGTTCCTCCATGCCCTTTTGTTCAGCTCCTTTGCTTTCATACATTCCCTATTAAACCACGGATTCTTCCTTTGCTTCTCTGTTTTTTCCTGTTGGGCTGGGACAAACCTGCTTACAGCCTCCTGACATTTTTGGTGACATAGTCCATCATGTCTTGTACGGACTTGGTTCCGAGTTCTGTGTCCCAATGTATATCCCATAGGAATTTATTCATCTCCTCATAGTTTCCCTTTCGGTACGCCAGCCCTTTGGTTCCCAGTTCTTTTTGGGGGTGATAATTCCTAGCTCAACCAGGTACTCAAAGCTCAATACACTATGATCACTCATTCCCAAGGGGGCTTCCAACTTAACTTCCCTTATATCCGACTCATTTAGGGTAAATATCAGATCAAGCAAGGCTGGTTCATCCCCTCCTCTCATTCTTGTCGGTCCCTTGACGTGTTGACTTAGAAAGTTTCTTGTTGCCACATCCAGCAGCTTAGCTCTCCATGTGTCTGGGCCTCCATGTGGGTCTCTGTTTCCCCAATCTATCTTCCCATGGTTGAAGTCTCCCATGATTAGAGTCTGGATCCGTTCCTGCTAGCCACAGAAGCTGCTCTCTCTATTATATTGATGGTGGCCATGTTGTTTCTATCATATTCCTGTCTGGGTCTTCTGTCATTCGGTGGGGGGTTTATATGACTACTATTATAATTTTCTGTCCTCCAGTTGCTATGGTGCCTGATATGTAGTCACTGAAACCTTCACAGTTTTTCTGATTACCATCTCTTCGAAACTCCAACCTTCTCTTAGTAGCAAAGCCAACCACCTCCTCTCTCCTTTTCTCTCTCTTTCCTCACTACATAGTAGCCTGTGGAAACACTGCNGAATGATAAGGACAGAGTGGCAGTGAAGGAAATACTGAAGTCACTAGAGATGAAAGGGCATTGAGCAAAGCAACAAAGCCTGAATAAAGCATTGGGAAAGTTTTCAGGTTAGGCTGGTACAACAAGGACAGAGACCATGTGTTAAAGATAGTGTCTGCAAACGAGAACACAAAGAAGAAGATTCTAACAAGAACCACTGCAATACGTGGTAGAATTCAAAAAAAGTATTCCTCCAGAGGGACAATGACAGAGGGAGGAAAGAGCCATGTTGGCAGAAGCAAGGAAGAAGTGCAGGGCAAGAGGAGAAAACCAGGAAATCACAGCCCCCCAACAATATCCCCAGAGGTGAGGGGGGAATCCACAACCAGCAAACAAGTAACACCAGAGGGGAGGGCAACTTCACCACCCTCCTCTGCATAGAACCCACCCCTCCTACCCCAAACCCTCCCTACCCCCACTCAAATGCTCAGCCAACTCTCCTCCCCTTCACCCCATTCCCACCCAGCTACCCCTCTCCTCTTCTCACCATGTCCCCCCTCCCCCTTTTCCTTCCTGCTCTCCCTCCTCCTTCATCCCATACCCTCCCTGTCCCCCCTTCACTTGCCCCCCCAACCCCTCACCCCAGTATCCTCAGACCCTGTTATCCACCTCATACATCCTCACACCCAAGGAACAAAACAGCTTCCTCATCAGCAGAACGCTCACCAAGAAGGGGATATGAGAATGAACAGAAGAAAGTGAGCCTCAAGGTAATGTACACAGGACATTGTGTGTGTTCCCACAGGACTACTGTGTTGTGATGAAAAAGAGAGAGGGAAGGAAGAGGAGGTGGGGTGTAGCTTTGCTGGTAAGAAAAAGGCTGGAGTTTTGAGGAGAAGGTTATTCAGGGCTGTGAAGGTTTCAGTGACTACATTACAGTACCATAGCAACCGGAGGACAAAAAATATAGTCGTAGTCATATGTAACCCACCACCAAATGACAGAAGACCCTGACAGGAATATGACAGAAACAACATGGCCACCATTAACATAATATAGAGAGCAGCTTTTGTCGCTAGCAGGAATGGATCTGGACGACTAATCATGAGAGACTTCAACCACGGGAAGATAGATTGGGAGAACAGAGACCCACATGGAGGGCCAGATACATGGAGAGCTAAGCTGCTGGACATGGCAACAAGAAACTTTCTAAGCCAACACATCAAGGGACCAACAAGAATGAGAGGGGAAGATGAACCAGCAATGCTTGAACCGATATTTACCCTAAATGAGTGGGATATAAGGGAAGTTTAGTTGGAAGCACCCTTGGGAATGAGTGATCACTGTGTATTGATCTTTGAGTACCTGGAAGAGCTAGGATTTCTCTCTCCCCCCCCCCCGAAAAGAACTCTGAAACAAAAGGTTGGCATACCGAAAAGGAAATTATGAGGAGATGAGAAATTTCCTAAGGGACCATGGGACACAGACCTCAGAGCTAAGTCCATACAAGACATGATAGACTATGTCACCCAAAAGTGTCAGGAGGCAGTAAACAGATTTTCCCGACCCAAAAGGAAAAATCCGAGAAGCAATAGAAGAATCCAAGGTTTAATAGTGCATGTATGGAAGCAAAGGAACTGAATAAAAGGGCGTGGAGGAATTTCCGAAATAACAGAACACCAGAGAGAGATACCAAAGAACCAGGAATGAGTATGTTGTGTGAGAAGAAAAGCAGAGAAAAATTATGAAAAAGATATAGTAAGCAAAGCCAAGACCAAACCAAAGCTACTCCACAGTCATATCAGGAGGAAAACAACAGTAAAAGAAGAGGTAATGAAATTTAGAACTGGCGAGGACAGGTATACAGAGAATGACAAAGAGATGTGTGAAGAACTCAACAAGAGGTTCCAGGAGGTCTTAACAATAGAACAAGGTGAGGTCACTGCACTAGGAGAGGGAGCAGTAAAGGCCTTGGAAGGATTTCGAAATTACGAGAGATGAGGTCAAGAGACAACTGTTGGATCTGGATGTGAGAAAGGCTGTTGGTCCAGACGGGATCTCACCATGGGTACTGAAAGAGTGTGCAGAGGCACTTTGCTTGCCACTCTCCATAGTGTATAGTAGGTCACTGGAGACGGGAGACCTACCAGAACTATGGAAGATGGCTAATGTGGTTCCAATATACAAAAAAGGGTGACAGACAAGAGGCACTAAACTACAGGCCAGTGTCCTTAACTTGTATACCATGCAAGGTGATGGAGAAGATCGTGAGAAAAAACCTAGTACCACATCTGGAGAGAAGGGACTTCGTGATAGATCGCCAACATGGGTTCAGAGAGAGTAAATCTAGCCTTACAGGCTTAATAGAATTCTACGACCAGGTGACAAAGATTAAGCAAGAAAGAGAAGGCTGGGCGGACTGCATTTTCTTGGACTGTTGCTGTTGACCTTTGACACTCTTCCCCATAAGAGGCTGGTACATACGCTGGAGAGACAGGCAAGAGTGACTGGTGTGGTCACCTAAGCAATAGGAAGCAGAGAGTTACAGTGAGGGGTGAAACCTCAGATTGGCGTGAAGTCACCAGTGGAGTCCCACAGGGCTCTGTACTCGGTCCTATCCTGTTCCTGATATATGTAAATGATCTCCCGGAGGGTATAGACTCATTCCTCTCAATGTTTGTGGACGACGCCAAAATATTGAGAAGGATTAAGACAGAGGAGGACTATTTAAGGCTTCAAGAAGACCAAGACAAACTGAAGGTATGGTCGAGCAAGTGGTTGTTAGAGTTTAACCCAAGCAAATGTAATGTAATGATGATAGGTGTAGGGAGCAGGAGACCAGATAAAAGTTATCATTTGGGAGATGAAATACTTCAAGAGTTAAGAGAGAAAGACCTAGGGGTTGATGTCACGTCAGACCTGTCCCCCTGAAGCCCATATCAAGAGGATAACATCAGCGGTATATGCCAGGTTGGCTAACATAAGAACGGCATTTAGAAACTTGTGTAAGGAATCATTAAGAACTTTGTATACCACATATGTCAGACCAATTCTGGAGTATGCGCCTCCAGCATGGAGTCCATATCTAGTAAAGCATAAGACTAAACTGGAAAAGGTTCAAAGGTTTGCCACCAGACTAGTACCCGGGCTGAGAGGTATGAGCTACGAGGAGAGACTACGGGTGTTGAACCTCACGTCACTGGAAGACAGAAGAATTATGAGGGACATGATCACCACATACTAGATTCTCAAGAGTTGATAGGGTAGATAAGGACATGCTATTTAACACAAGGGGCACACGCACTAGGGGACACAGGGGGAAATTGAGTGGCCAAATTTGCCACAGAGATATTAGAAAGAACTTTTTTAGTGTCAGAGTGGTTGACAAATGGAATGCATTAGGCAGTGATGTGGTGGAGGCTGACTCCATACACACAGCTTCAAGTGTAGATATGATAGAGCCCAAAAGGCTCAGGAACCTGTACACCAGTTGAGTGACATTTGCGAGGCGGGACCAAAGAGCCAGAGCTTTGATATGGACTTCATGCTGGAGCTGCATATTCCAGAATTGGTCTGATATGTGTGATATACAAAGTTCATTTCATGCAGCAAGCACAAATAGGTGAGTACACACCTAGGAAGCAGCCCGTAACTGCTGTCTAACTCCCAGGTACCTATTCACTGCTAGGTAACGGGGGCGTCAGGGTGAAAGAAACTATCCATTTTGTTTCTGCCATCACCGGGGATCGAACCCGGACCGTAGGATTACGAGTCCAGAATGATGACCACTCAGCTATCAGGCCGCTGATAGCTATCAGACACCCCGGATATGTGTACTCACCTAGTTGTACTCACCTAGTTGTGCCTACGGGGGTTGAGCTCTGGGTCTTTGGTCCCGCCTCTCAACTGTCAATCAACTGGTGTACAGATTCCTGAGCCTACTGGGCTCTGTCATATCTACATTTGAAGCTGTGTATGGAGTCAGCCTCCACCACATCACTGCCTAATGCATTCCATATATTAAGTATTCTGACACTGAAAAAGTTCTTTCTAATGTCTCTGTGGCTCATTTGGGTACTCAGCTTCCACCTGTGTTCCCTTGTTCGCGTACCCTCCCCCCTCCCCCGTGTTAAATAATCCATCCTAGTCTGCCCTGTCAATTCCCCCGAGCTCATCTATCTTCTAGTGTCGTGAGGTGCATTTCCCGCAGCCTTTTCTCGTAACTCATGCCTCTTAGTTCTGGGACTAGTCTAGTGGCATACCTCTGATTTTTTTTCCAGCTTCGTCTTGTGCTTGACAAGGTACGGGCTCCATGCTGGGGCCGCATACTCCAGGATTGGTCTTACATATGTGGTACAAAAGGTTCTGAACGATTCCTTACACAGGTTCCTGAAGGCTGTTCTTATGCTAGCCAGCCTCCTTACCTTACCTTGAGGATACCTTGAGGTGCTTCGGGGCTTATCGTCCCCGCGGCCCGGTCATCGACCAGGCCTCCTGGTTGCTGGACTGATCAACCAGGCTGTTGGACGCGGCTGCTCGCAGCCTGACGTATGAGTCACAGCCTGGTTGATCAGGTATCCTTTGGAGGTGCTTATCCAGTTCTCTCTTGAACACTGTGAGGGGTTTGCCAGTTATGTCCCTTATGTGTAGTGGAAGCGTGTTGAACAGTCTCGGGCCTCTGATGTTGATAGAGTTCTCTCTCAGAGTACCAGTTGCATCTCTGCTTTTCAACGGGGGTATTCTGCACATCCTGCCATGTCTTCTGGTCTCATGTGATGTTATTTCTGTGTGCAGGTTTGGGACCAGCCCCTCTAATATTTTCCACGTGTAAATTATTATGTATCTCTCCCGCCTGCGCTCAAGGGAATACAGATTTAGGCTCTTAAGTCGGTCCCAATAGTTTAGATGTTTTACCGAGTGGATTCTAGCAGTAAAGGACCTCTGCACGCTCTCCAGGTCAGCAATTTCACCAGCAGTGAAAGGGGCTGTCATTGTGCAGCAGTACTCCACTCTAGAGAGCACAAGCGTTTTGAAAAGTGTCATCATCGGTATAGCATCTCTAGTGTGAAAAGTTCTTGTTATCCAACCTGTCATTTTTCTTGCAGTTGTGACGGCTACTTTATTGTGTTCTTTAAAGGTAAGGTCTTCCGACATGAGTACACCCAGATCCTTTACATTGCCTTTTCGTTCTATGTTATGATTTGCCTGAGTTTTGTACGTGGTTTCCGTTTTTATATTTTCATTTTTTCCATAGCGCATGAGCTGGAACTTGTCTTCGTTAAACACCATATTATTTTCTGTAGCCCATAGAAAGACCTGATCTACATCTGACTGGAGGTTCGCCGTGTCCTCTATGTTGCCTACTCTCATGAAGATCCTAGTGTCATCTGCAAAGGATGATACAGTGCTATAGGTTGTGCTCTTGTCTATGTCCGATATGAGGATGAGAAAAAGTACTGGAGCAAGCACAGTACCCTGGGGGACTGAGCTCTTAACGGTTGACGGGTTGGATTTATTTTGTTGACTATTACACATTGGGTTCTGTTGGTCAGGAAATTGTAGATCCATCTGCCTACTTTTCCGGTAATTCCTTTTGAGCGCATTTTATGGGCAATAACACCATGGTCACATTTATCAAAAGCTTTTGCGAAATCTGTGTAAATTACATCAGCGTTTTGTTTGTCTTCCATAGCATCTAATGCCATATCATAGTGGTCCAGCAACTGCGACAGGCAAGAGCGCCTGTTCTGAAACCATGTTGTCCGGGGTTATGGAGATGCTGTGATTCCATGTATTTTGTGATCTTACTTCTTAGCACTCTCTCAAAATTTTTATGATGTGCGATGTTAGTGCTATCGGTCTGTAATTTTTGCCTCTGCCTTATTGCCTCCTTTTGAAGTGGTGCTATCTCTGCTGTTTTTAGTATATCAGGAATAACGCCAGTATCTAGGCTTTGTCTCCACAGAATGTGAAGGGCCTGCGATAGTGGTTTTTTACGTTCTTGATGAATATGGAGTTCAAGAATCCGGGCCTGGTGCGGAGTGCATAGGCATACTGTGTTTATGGCTTCTTCAAAATCCAGTGGGGATAGGGTGACGTCTGATATATGATTTGATGTTGGTATCATATCCATGAAAAATCATTTGGGTTATCGATCTTTAGTGCGTTAATGGTCGCTGAAGAAGAGTCGTATTGCTTCACTCAGTAGCTCGATCATTTCTTT
>WNGS01164425.1:19319-30583 GCA_020271785.1 Procambarus virginalis
CCCCTCCTTTCATCCCCCCCCCCCGCGTCATCTTACCTCATACCCCATCCCCCTTCCCTCCCACCCCCCGCCGCCTCGCCTTATCTCACCTGTGTTTACACCGCCAGCCAGACGCTGTCTTCAGGTCACCTCCCTAATCTTGTCTTATCTTATCATTGTGTCTCCGTAACATCTGAACCGTCCCTCTCCATCTTATGGTTCATTCATAATTCCATACATCGTAATGTTTATTACTTTTCATTAAACTAGTCAGTTTTACACAAATAAATCGTGTTAGTAAGCAAGTTCTAGCTCCTGTCCCCGCCTTATTTATCCCCGTAACTTCTTTACTAACAGTCCAATCCCCCTAAAATTTTAAATAGCCATATTTCAATCGCAGTACAATACAGTAATTTAGTTACTGAGCTCCAACTCTTGTCCTCCACCTTTGTTCCATCGCACATCTTCGTTAATAACCTTTAATTTTCATGAAATTTAAACCCGCCATACTTCTAACTGAGTAAGTAAAGATAACACATTTACCAAACTCTAGCTCTTGTCCTCCACCTTAGTTCTCTCTCGTATCTTCGTTAATACCCAATCAAATTCCCTGAAATTTTACCCTCTGTATATCAGACACAGTAAATAAGATCAAATTAGTTACTGAGCTCCAGCTCTTGTCCTCGGCCTTAGATTATCCCCTTAACTTCTTTACTATCAGTCCAATCCCCTAAAATTTTATTCCGTCTTATTTCAATCATAGTACAATACAGAAATTTAGTTACCAAGCTCCAGCTCTCGTCCCCCACCCTACGTCCCTCACATATCTTCGTTAATATCCTATCAATTCCCCTGAAATTTATATCCGCTGTAATTCAGATGTAGTAAATAAGATCCGAACAAATACCAAGTTCTAGCTCCTGTTCCCGCCTTAACCCACTCTCATAACATCTTTACTAACAGTCCAATCCCCCTTAAATTTTTAACATTTTTATTTCAAACGTAGTAAATATGATCCGAACAATTACTGAGTTCTAGCTCCTGTCCTCAGCTTTTGTTCCCTCTCGTATCTTCGTTAATACCTATTCAATTTCCCTGAAACTTATACCCTCTGTATATCAGACACCGCAAATAAGATCAAGTCAGTTACCGAGCTCCAGCTCATGTCCCCACCTTAGTTTCATTTGTAGAAGTTCGTTAGTAACAGACCAATTTTCCCGAAATTTATAGCAGACATACTTCAAAACGTAGTAATTCAAAATCTAACAGTTAACAAGCTCCACAGATCTGTACGTAGTCTTACATATTCTCTAGTTCTTTCCATTTTATACAAGGCTTAAACAACTATTACTACGCATCCTATCATATTTTAACATGACTCATATGTAAATATACCCAACTCCTTCATTCCATTACAAGTCCCAGCATGTTCACCGCCCATCTCACTACTCTTTCTACTTTGCATGTTCTTGCATGTGTTCCGCACATCTCAGTACCAACGATTACAATCTCTCTCAATCCTTTACACGTTCGCACATGTTCTCAGCCTAACGTTTACAATTTTCTTCCATTCCTCCACTACATGTTCTTACCCGTTCATTACAGTCCCTTACATATATATATATATATATATATATATATATATATATATATATATGTATATATATATATATATATATATATATATATATATATATATATGTCGTACCTAGTAGCCAGAACGCACTTCTCAGCCTACTATGCAAGGCCCGATTTGCCTAATAAGCCTAGTTTTCGTGAATTAATTGTTTTTCGACTACCTAACCTACCTAACCTAACGTAACCCAACTTTTTCGGCTACCTAACCTCACCTAACCTATAAAGATAGGTTAGGTTAGGTTAGGTAGGGTTGGTTAGGTTCGGTCATATAACTACGTTAATTTTAACTACAATAAAAAAAATTAAAGCCAAGTTTTCATGAATTAATATATTTTCTCTATTTTTTTTCTTATGAAATGATGAAGCTACCCATTTCATTATGTATGAGATCAATTATTTTTTATTAGAGTTAAAATTAACGTAGTTATATGACCGAACCTAACTAACCTTACCTAACCTAACCTAACCTATCTTTATAGGTTAGGTTAGATTAGGTAGCCGAAAAAGTTAGGTTGGGTTAGGTTAGGTAGGTTAGGTAGTCGAAAAACAATTAATTCATGAAAACTTGGCTTATTAGGCAAATCGGGCCTTGCATAGTAGGCTGAGAAGTGCATTCTGGCTACTAGGTACGACATATATATATATATATATAATATATATATATATATATATATATATATATATATATATATATATATATGTATATATATATATATATATATATATATATATATATATGTATATATATGTATAATATGTGTATATATATATATATATATATATATATATATATATATATATATATATATATATACATATATATATATATATATATATATATATATATATATATATATATATATATATATATATATATCAACTTATACAAATCATTAAAACAGGGCTAGAATAAACAAGTGTTCACCAATCAAAATCAAATTTACGCTTTTGGCATGAAGTGATTTACTCTTAGCCTATTGGAAAAAGTGGGGGTTACCATTATAGAGATAAGAGACATGCACAATTTATATCACACAAAGGTGAGAATGATAAATAGAGGTTGAACTAATATAAACTATTCATACTCTATAGTTATATAAATTTTCTCACTCGGCATTCCCATCAATAGATTTTGTAACTATCCCTGTTCAAAATCACTCCAAGCACATAGCATATATAATAGATTTGAATTTAATGGTACTTTTAATGTTTGTCAGTAAGCTATCTCTTTTAGAGAATACAGTCAGTCTCAGAAGACTATGGAGTTACGATCTGGTTGTCGGTCTGGAGTAGCCTCTCCAGGGCGCAAAGCCAGGGTAGACTGATACGGAGGAGAAGCTGTTACCCATGCAGCAGGTCCCCCCTCTCCACGGCGCCGGAAGTTTCCAATGGAAAGGCAAACGCCAATACGATTGGTTCCAGCACCGTCGCAGGAACTGAGAGCTCCGGAGTTGACCTCGAAGTTGGTGAAGGAAGGAAGCCACTGGGACTCCAAACCCGGAGACCGCTGTGGTCGGAGAAGAACCACCCCAGCAAGGGCGTGAACGACCCCAGCCTCCTGAAGCAAAGCCAGGGCCACACGACCCCTGGGAGGTGGGCGTCCATGTCCCGCACCCACGGGTACCAGTCAGAGATCGTCACCGCCACCCTTTTCCCGAGGCCGGCCTCCTTCAAGACCAAGCAGAAGGAAGAGTGATAATTATTAAATACAACAATTATTATTATAATAATTATTATAATGCTATGTTCCTTCATAAATGTTCCTTCATAATAATTATTATAATGTTATAATGTTATGTTCCTTCATAATATTGATGTTGGTCGTCAGTGTGGAGAATGGTCCAGGGTTGTGGTAGATCATCACAAACTTTGGTGATTAAAATGGCAAAAATTTAAACATTGCCTAAACAAATTACCTCCATAAATTATGTCGTTAATTGCAGGTCGGAGCTCAATCCCTGATGATTCCTGTGGTTGGGTACCATTCCTTCACTCCATCCAATCCCAGATCCTTTTTGTCATATCTCCATCCAAGTGTTATAGTCACACTGGCTTAGCTCTTTCTCCTCATAATTACCTCATATTTTTGCTCTAGCACCAGTAAGAATTTTATTTACCTGGTAAAGCTGCAAAATATTTATCTTGGGGCCCCCTGTATGAATAAATTACTAAACGGGAGGAAAGAATTCACAATCCTATATCTAAGTGTTCGAATCACTAAAGCAAGTGATTTATATTGGTATTAACAAACTTTGACAAACCCACGCCAATCCCTGCACAAACACGCTCCTTGTCTTCTCTATTAAAGATTAGATTACCTCAAAAAGGATTATTCAAACTGCATTGAACTCAAAATGCATCAGCTGGTTCCTGATCTCTTCCAAGAGAGACAAACACTTATTATTATCCCTACCTGCCTACCCACGAAGATGATGGAAGATCAACTCATGCTTGAAGAAGAAGCACGAGACAATACCTTAAACCAGATTGATGTTATGGTCACAGGGCGCTCCCTCTCAAAATTATTTACACTGGTGGTGCAGGAAGTGCAGTTGTCGTAAAGAAGGAGAGACGGCTCCCACTCTGAATGAGGGGATCTTATAACGAGCTGACATTCCATTCTTTGGACAGAATTACTGTCATTCATTCTCTTTCCACTCAAAAGAGTATATGAGTCCGTAGATAACACATATATTGTAAGTGCCTCTGTCATCCGTGATGGCACTCAACTTCACAAGACGTAATGTAACATGGCTGTGTCTGATGCCACGTAATGTAACATGGCTGTGTCTGATGCCACGTACTGTAACATGGCTGTATCTGATGCCACGTAATGTAACATGGCTGTATCTGATGCCACGTAATGTAACATGGCTGTATCTGATGCCACGTAATATAACATGGCTGTATCTGATGCCACGTAATGTAACATGGCTATGTTTGATGCCACGTAATGTAACATGGCTGTATCTGATGCCACGTAATGTAACATGGCTATGTTTGATGCCACGTAAAGTAACATGGCTGTATCTGATGCCACGTAATATAACATGGCTATGTTTGATGCCACGTAATGTAACATGGCTGTATCAGATGCCACGTAATGTAACATGGCTATGTTTGATGCCACGTAATGTAACATGGCTGTATCTGATGCCACGTAATGTAACATGGCTGTATCTGATGCCACGTAATGTAACATGGCTGTATCTGATGCCACGTAATGTAACATGGCTGTATCTGATGCCACGTAATATAACATGGCTGTATCTGATGCCACGTAATGTAACATGGCTGTATCTGATGCCACGTAATATAACATGGCTGTATCTGATGCCACGTAATATAACATGGCTGTATCTGATGCCACGTAATATAACAGGGCTATGTTTGATGCAAGGAGCAGATATGATGACATCATCAGAGATATAATCAGAGTCTGCATCATATAGATACAATACAATATTGATCTCCGAGGGCAGAATACAACTGAAGAGTTCAAGTTCAGGTATGTTTATTGAAACAGGAAAATACATCTCAAAGGGTTAACATAGCTTAGGCTATTTCTACCCCCCAACTGAAGAGTTAGTCAAAGAAGGTGCTTCTAAAGAGGAAGTTAATTACCGCCTTGGAATGCCTTTCAGAAGCCTGAAGTCATTAACAACAAAGTTTTACAGACATAAAACAGAATGAAATTCACACTAGTTATTATATCCATCATCGTACAACTCTTCAGAAAGACACGCACATATATGGGTCATTTAATGTCAGCATACTTCTGTATTGTACAACTGTTTGGGTTATTCTCGCTGACAAGAATCTCTAGGAGATTGCACAACTTGCTGAAGTAGATCCTAGTAAATGTATACTATGTCAGCAAAACTATTAACTTATCTTACTTCAGAAAGTAAATGAATGAGGGGAAAAAATCAGGAAATAAGAAATATTTATGTCACAAATGTTCCAGAAATATGAATGCATTTAATTCAAAATAATACTGTACCAGAAATCTTAGCCGAGTATCCCAAGTTGACTTAACAGAATTATATGTAACTACAAGACGTGGAGCCAAGCTCGGCCCAAGTTGATCCGCACACTCTCTCCTCATCTTCCTGTACACAGATCCTCCCTGTCTCTCTCCTCAAACACCTCACTCTCTCTCTCTCTTCACACACACACCCTCACTGTCTCTTTTCACACACACCTTCACAGTCTTTCTTCTTTCTCACACACACACACCCTCACTGTCTTTCTTCTTTCTCTCTCACACACACACACACACACACATACACACACACACACACACACACACACACACACACACACACACACACACACACACACACACACACACACACACACACACACACTGCTCTCTCTCTCTCTCTCCCTTTCTATCTCTCTTTACAAAGAGCAAAATGGCAGGAGGCCGAAACAGGGTCATGGGAAGCAGCCAGGGTGATCAAACGCAGGAATTGCTAAACCAAGTTCTGGAGGAATTCAGGAGGGAGATGAATGAAATGAGGATTACAATTAACAACCTGCAAAGTGAGCTGACATCAGCAAGGGAGGTGATCAAATCTCTCACAGCGAAAAATAAAGAGACCGAGCATCAGATTATCATCCAAAGGGAAGGTGGGAATGTTACATTGGAAGGAAATGCCTCTGTACCCGAAACGTTTGCGGACATACTGAAAAAGAGCTCAGAAGCAATGGCCACAGTGAGGGAGGTAGCCATGCAAGCTGCTACCTCACAGGAAGCAGCAAGGTGCACCACTCAGCTGCTGGAGAGAAAAAGATCACTGGTAGTTGTAGGCATCAAAGAACAGGAAGGATCCAACAGGCAAGAATGGAACGGCAAGGATAGAGAGGCAGTACATGGGCTACTGAAGGGGTTACAGATGGAAGGGGCTGTACATAACATTGAGAAGGATTTCAGGTTTGGCTGGTACAACAGGGACAGAAACCGACTTGTAAAGGTGGTGTTTGCAAACGAGACCACGAAGGAGGATATTCTCGATAGGAAGAGTCGTCTCCAACATGTGGAGGGATACAAAAAAGTATTCCTGCAGAGGGACAGGACGAAGGAGGAGAGAGCCAGGGCAGCAGAGGCAAGGAGGAAGCGCAGGGAGAGAGGAGCAAACCAGGAAATCACAGCCCCCAACACAACAGTCCCAGAGACAAGAGGGGAACCCAAAACCAGCATCCCAGCAACACCAGAGGGGGGGGGGCAACACCACCACCCCCCTCTGCATAGAAACCCTTCCTTCCCCTCACCCTACCTGCCCCCACCCAACCCTCCCTCCCCCCCCACCCCATTCTGACCCCGACACCCCATCCCCATTCCATCATGTCCCCCCTCCCACCTTTCCCCCCTCCCCCTTCATCCCATACCCTCCCTATTCCTCCTCCCCCCTCACCCCGTATCCTCCATGTCCCCCCTATCTCCTTAACCCACACCCTACCTGTCCCCCCTTCCCTTAAACCCCCACCCCCCACCCCAAAACCCTCTGAGACCCTGCAAACCACCTCACAGATCCTCTCACCCACGGAACAGCTTCCCACACCAGTAGAATACTCGCCAAGAAAGGGATATGTAAATGAACAGAAGAAAGTGAGCTTCAAGGCGATGTACACTAACATAGATGGGATTACAAATAAAACTAGTGAACTTGGAGAATGGGCACTAGAAGAAAACCCAGACATAATAGCACTCACAGAAACAAAGCTAACGAAAATCATAACAAATGCAGTGTTTCCACAGGGCTACTATGTAGTGAGGAAAGAGAGAGAAGGGAGAGGAGGAGGTGGTGTGGCTTTGCTACTAAGAGAAGGTTGGAGTTTCGAAGAGATGGTAATTCAGAACTGTGAAGGTTTCAGGGACTACATATCAGGCACCATTGCAACTGGAGGACAGAAAATTATAATAGTAGTCATATATAACCCCCCACCGAATGACAGAAGACCCAGACAGGAATATGATAGAAACAACATGGCCACCATCAATATAATAGAGAGAGCAGCTTCTGTGGCTAGCAGGAACGGATCCAGACTTCTAATCATGGGAGACTTCAACCATGGGAAGATAGATTGGGGGAACAGAGACCCACACGGAGGCCCAGACACATGGAGAGCTAAGCTGCTGGATGTGGCAACAAGAAACTTTCTAAGTCAACACGTCAAGGGACCGACAAGAATGAGAGGAGGGGATGAACCAGCCTTGCTTGATCTGATATTTACCCTAAATGAGTCGGATATAAGGGAAGTTAAGTTGGAAGCCCCCTTGGGAATGAGTGATCATAGTGTATTGAGCTTTGAGTACCTGGTTGAGCTAGGAATTATCACCCCCAAAAAAGAACTGGGAACCAAAGGGCTGGCGTACCGAAAGGGAAACTATGAGGAGATGAATAAATTCCTATGGGATATACATTGGGACACAGAACTCGGAACCAAGTCCGTACAAGACATGATGGACTATGTCACCCAAAAATGTCAGGAGGCTGTAAGCAGGTTTGTCCCAGCCCAACAGGAAAAAACAGAGAAGCAAAGGAAGAATCCGTGGTTTAATAGGGAATGTATGAAAGCAAAGGAGCTGAACAAAAGGGCATGGAGGAACTTCCGTAATAACAGAACACCAGAAAGTAGAGAGAGATACCAGAGAACCAGGAACGAGTATGTCAGTGTGAGAAGAGCAGCTGAGAAAAGGTATGAAAATGATATAGCTAATAAAGCCAAGACTGAACCAAAGCTACTACACAGTCACATCAGGAGGAAGACAACAGTGAAGGAACAGGTGATTAAACTTAGGGTGGGCGAGGACAGGTACACAGAGAATGACAAAGAGGTGTGTGAAGAACTCAACAAAAGGTTCCAGGAGGTCTTTACAATAGAACAGGGAGATATCACGGCGCTGGGAGAGGTGGCAGCAAACCAGGTGACCTTGGATAGGTTCGAAATTACAAGAGATGAGGTCAAAAAGCACCTATTGGAGCTGGATGTGAGAAAAGCTGTTGGGCCGGATGGAATCTCGCCATGGGTATTGAAAGAGTGTGCAGGAGCACTTTGCTTACCACTCTCCATAGTGTATAGTAAGTCACTGGAAACGGGGGACCTACCAGAAATATGGAAGACTGCTAATGTAGTACCAATATACAAAAAGGGTGACAGACAAGAGGCACTGAACTACAGGCCAGTGTCCTTAACTTGTATACCATGCAAGGTGATGGAGAAGATTGTGAGAAAAAACCTAGTAACACATCTGGAGAGAAGAGACTTCGTGACAACCCATCAACATGGGTTCAGGGAGGGTAAATCTTGCCTTACAGGCTTGATAGAATTCTACGATCAGGTGACAAGAATTAAGCAAGAAAGAGAAGGGTGGGCGGACTGCATTTTTTTGGACTGTCGGAAAGCCTTTGACACAGTACCCCATAAAAGGTTGATGCATAAGCTGGAGAAACAGGCAGGAGTAACAGGTAGGGCGCTCCAGTGGATAAGGGAGTACCTAAGCAATAGGAAGCAGAGAGTTACAGTGAGGGGTGAGACCTCAGACTGGCGTGAAGTCACCAGTGGAGTCCCACAGGGCTCTGTACTTGGACCTATCCTGTTTCTGATATACGTAAATGATCTCCCAGAGGGTATAGACTCATTCCTCTCAATGTTTGCTGACGACGCCAAAATTATGAGAAGGATTAAGACAGAGGAGGACAGCTTGAGACTTCAAGAAGACCTGGACAAGCTGCAGGAATGGTCGAACAAATGGCTGTTAGAGTTTAACCCAAGCAAATGTAATGTAATGAAGATAGGGGTAGGAAGCAGGAGACCAGATACAAGGTATCATTTGGGAGATGAAATACTTCAAGAGTCAGAGAGAGAGAAAGACCTGGGGGTTGATATCACGCCAGACCTGTCCCCTGAAGCTCATATCAAGAGGATAACATCAGCAGCATATGCCAGGTTGGCTAACATAAGAACGGCCTTTAGAAACTTGTGTAAGGAATCTTTCAGAACATTATATACCACATATGTCAGACCAATCCTGGAGTATGCGGCTCCAGCATGGAGTCCCTATCTAGTCAAGCATAAGACTAAACTGGAAAAGGTTCAAAGGTTTGCCACCAGACTAGTACCCGAGCTGAGAGGTATGAGCTACGAGGAGCGACTGCAGGAATTAAACCTCACTTCGTTGGAAGACAGAAGAGTTAGGGGGGACATGATCACCACATTCAAGATTCTCAGGGGAATCGACAGGGTTGATAAGACAGGCTGTTTAACACAAGGGGCACACGCACTAGGGGACACAGGTGGAAACTGAGTGCCCAAATGAGCCACAGAGATATTAGAAAGAACTTTTTTAGTGTCAGAGTGGTTGACAAATGGAATGCATTAGGAAGCGATGTGGTGGAGGCTGACTCCATACACAGTTTCAAGTGTAGATATGATAGAGCCCAATAGGCTCAGGAAACTGTACACCTGTTGATTGACAGTTGGAGGCGGGACCAAAGAGCCAGTGCTCAACCCCCGCAAGCACAACTAGGTGAGTACAACTAGGTGAGTACACACACACCGACTTCTAATCATTGGAGTCTTCAACCATGGGAAGATAGATTGGGGGAAACAGAGACCCACACGGAGGCCCAGACACATGGAGAGCTAAGCTGATTGATGTGGCACAAGAAACTTTCTAAGTCACACGTCAAGGGACCGACAAATGAGGAAGGGATGAACCAGCCTTGCTTGATCTGATATTTACGCTAAATAAGTTAATTTGGAAGCCCCCTTGGTAATGAGTGATCATAGTTTATTGAGCTTTGAGTACCTGGTTGAGCTAGGAATTATCACCCCCAAAAAAGAACTGGGAACCAAAGGGCTGGGCGTACCGAAAGGGAAACTATGAGGTGATGAATAATTCCTATGGGATATACATGGGACACAGAACTCGAAACCAGTCCGTACAGACATGATGGACTATGTCACCCAAAATGTCAGGAGGCTGTAGGCAGGTTTGTCCCAGCCCAACAGGAAAAAACAGAGAAGCAAAGGAAGATCCGTGGTTTAATAGGGAATGTATGAAAGCAAAGGAGCTGACACAAAAGGGCAGGAGGAACTTCCGTAATAACAGAACACCAGAAAGTAAGAGAGATACCAGAGAACCAGGAACGAGTATTTATGTTAGTGTGAGAAGAGCAGCTGAGAAAAGGTATGAAAATGATATAGCTATAAAGCCAAGACCGAACCCAAAGCTACTACACAGTCACATCAGGAGGAAACAAACAAGTGAAGGAACAGGTGATGAAACTTAGAATGGTGGGGTAGGACGGTACATATAGAGAATGTACAAGCAGTGTGTGACAGAACTCAACAACAGGTTCGAGGAGGTCTTTACAATACGCACAAGGGAGATACACGGCTGCTAGGGATCTAGGTGCAGCAAACCAGAGCGACCATGGATAGGGTTGTCGATAATTACTAAAGATGACGGTAAGAGGCATTCAAGACGTGCACCTATGGAGCTGGACGTGAGAAAACGCTGTTGTAGGCCGATCCAAACATGGGTTCAAGGGCATGGGGTAAATCTTGTTTTACAGGCTTGATAGAATTTTATGATCAGGTGACAATGATTAACCAAGAAAGAGAAGGGATGGGCC
>WNGS01164428.1:0-16161 GCA_020271785.1 Procambarus virginalis
GAGCCCTGTGGGACTCCACTGGTGACTTCACGCCAGTCTGAGGTCTCACCCTCACTGTAACTCTCTGCTTCCTATTGCTTAGGTACTCCTTATCCACTGGAGCACCTTACCAGCTACACCTGCCTGTCTCTCCAGCTTATGTACCAGCCTCTTATGCGGTACTGTGTCAAAGCTTTCCGACAATCCAAGAAAATGCAGTCCTCCAGCCTTCTCTTTCTTGCTTAAATACTTTCTTGCTGTGTAATACCTGCAGTGGTGGTGATCAATATGCTGGTTATCATAGATTTGTGACAGCAGATTTCGTTCAGATCAATGTCAGCTTGCATGTAGATGCAATGGAGTCAAAATATAATAAGACAAGTAATCACAGAACAGTAAAATACTAAATCTGCTGTAAATATAAAATAACTATAGCAAAAAGACAACAACAAATGCAATACACATATAATAGAAATAGAAACAAGTAGAATTAAAATAAAGATTACTGTAGTTAGACAAGAAGGATACAAAAGTCAAGTAAAAAAAGAAGCAATAAAGATTGACAAGAAAATGTACAATAAGAATATGGAATTAATGATGACCAAAAAAAGAAAAAAGATGTCAAAGCGACATCCTTCAAAAGCTGGGAAGATAAATAAATCTCCTCCAGATGCACCAGGCTGCCTCCGAAGACGACTTAGAGCAACAACAACTCATGACTCTCTGATCATTAGCTCTGTGGATTTACCAGATGAACAACAAGGTGAGAACTGCTGTAATGTAGCTCCGGCCCTAATTAATTCAAAGAGCAAAGTCACCGTTGATATCAAATCAGCTGTCAGGATAGATGAATACAGTCCCCGCCGAGCACTAGACCAATGCTCATCAAACTCGCAAATCCGGCTGCTAAGTATGATCTCACGCAAACAGCTGCAAAGCAAAAAAAAAAAAAAACCTTTATGTAAACGAGTGCCTTACTTAGTAGTGTGGATCCCTCCTCCACAGACTGCGTCAAATTCACAAACAAAACCCAGGTGTTATCAAGCAGTGCTACACTAGGAATGGAACGATCATTGTAAAGAAGGAAAGATCAGGAAGAAAAATTGAAATAAAGTGTGACCAACAACTACTGGCCTTCTTAATGACAGTGCCATATCTGAAATGCAGAATACTTCCGATGTCAATACTGAAAATATCTCATGAGCGACTGAGCCAAGCCTAACCTTGTCCAAGGTGCTGTCTTTTGCTCTATTGGCTAAATAATGCTCTCTAATCCATAAACGTTCCTAACTCTCAATTAAAGCCTCCATGTACTTCCGTATGCATCTACCTCAGTATCTTAGTAAAATCTTACTCATATGTGTTATCTTACTCTGTTATCTTTAAATTTAATTGTCATTTGATTATATTATCATAGGAAAATTTCAACTAAATAGTCAACCAAAATGTCAGAACACTTGGTAAACATTTTAATGATATAAATGCACTACTCACAGCAATAGGTAGTAAACTATTGTTCATTATTTTAACAGAAACCTGGCTAAGTAAAAACTATACCCAACTCTAGAACTTAGCTGGTTTTAAAGCCATTCACAACTGTAGGCCTAATAAAAAGGAAGTAGCACATCTGTATATTACCAAGATACCTTCATCTGTATTAGGGTCATTTCTGATAGAGACAATTCAACCGCTCTCCGCAAGACAGCACATATATGACTTATTGCTTATAGTCAATATTTTGCTTATGAATTAGTACATATGTGGTATTTCCCAGTTATATTTTTTTCAAGGCCCAAACTCTTCCTCACGTACCAATTTGCGTCTCACAGTACTCGTTCATCGCTGTAGACAGCACAATAGTCGTGGTTGGTTCAATTATAATGAAAATTGTAGTTTTCAGGTCACACATGTAGCGCCACTCAGGTTTCGAGGCGTTGAGCCGACCTTGAGCTGAAGCTCCATCCGACCACAGTGCTTGCTCCAGACCTGAACAGATAGCCGCATGTGACCCAGTAACTGAAGAAATTCTCACTTAACAGAAGGAAATAGTCTAGACGAGGACCCGCCTCACCTAGCAGTATAGAAAATGGGGTCTGCTTGACCCGCCACACCACGTGCACGTACGTCAGCGGTGTGAGAGTGTAGAACGAGCACCACTCTGTGGAGCTCGGTCTTTGGTTGGGGTTGATGTGAGAGTATGTCTCTCAAGATTCTCCCACAGCTGACTTGAATGGCTCATTGCAGTGCACAGTGCACCGATCCTCGTGCACAAGCCCTATCTCTGTTAACCCTGGATGGTAATCTGGCATGTTGGGTATCTACAGAATGCCCACTTAACCAGGAACACGTTTATAATACGGAGGCCGCCGTATGTCCAGGCAGGAAGTAGATACAGGGAAATTAAGCATACTTGCTACAGGGTCAGAGAGGTGCGAAGGTCATAGAAGGTGCGAAACGTGAGAGAGCAGATGAGACGCCAGCGAGGCGACAGGACAATCTGACCTCTGGGTCAGCCTCAACTGGCGATGGAGAATAACAAATGTGACGTGGGCATGACATCACCTTGCTACTGATCAGGGACGATCGATATAATTGGTTCCCATCATTTACTGCAATGCTATTGGTCAAATTGTAACCCCTTGTGTTTGTGTCCCACGAGGAGCCCTGAGCCCCAGGCGAGAGCATTACATGAGGGAGCCCTTGCACAGAGGACGTGTCCTGTTCTGTCTATCGGCCAATAGACTGAACACCGTCCATTCCTCACCGTCAAGTTAAACTCAGCGTCTTTTCGATATACCAACAATCGCCCGGAATCGCGACTGTAACTATATTGTTCAGAAGCCTAGTAGTGAAAAATCACCAGAGCGAAACAGATAGGTATCAGGTAACCCCTGGGCTAAATAGAGATCGTCTGTGAGTGACCTAGAGTGAACTGAGGCAGTGCCGCCGCTTAAGTAACCTGTGTGTGACTTTACCACAAGTGTACCTGCATGGTATAATAAAATCAGCCGTCGTCAATGGTCTCACATCGTGATGAGCAGAACCAGCTGTCAGGCCACTACGAGTTCTTGAATAAATGTGCCTGAGTGAGTGAGTGAATAAGAGAGGTACCCCACCTGTAAGTACAAGATCTTGTCATGTTTTATTGTGTCTGTCTGTGTTGATCTGAGGTATCAACCACAGTTCTCACTTCTCATACTGACACAGGTTACAGGTGAAGGCACCCGATGGTGTATGCTGTTACCTGGGTGGTACCACGACATTACACTCGTCTGTGAATGTGAGCTTCACATACACCACACATTTAGTATTGTGTGATATTATTATTGTCATGTTATTGCCTGTCCTATTGACAGGGCCATTATGTTTATTGCATATCATCATTACCCGAGTATCCGGTTGGAACTCTTGTGATCCCTTTGCATACCGGCAGTTAGGTTGCCATGTTAATGATTGGCTGTCAACTGTGTTAAGTTAGGTGTTACTCCACGAGTGGATACGAGTCGATTAGCCAGACGCGAGAGTCTCGCTAATGCAACCATAGCTTTGCTGAAGGCAATCTAAAGTAAATCAAGCACCCTTTGTATTAGTGGTTAAGTTAGTAAATAAATACTATTAAGCTTATGCGGTGTTTCCGTTGAACCACTTCTGAATACTGCCAATATTACTCAAGCCTTCAGCTCTAAGTGTCTTCAACACCGAGTTGCCTGTAGTCACTAAACTATAAATGTGATGAGGACCCTAGGAGTCCCTATTGCTTAATTTCGGGTTGAGGTCGCTGCTGAATGAGAGGGGGGGGAGAGGGGGGTGGGGACGTGTTGGGGGTAAGCAAGACCAAGTTCGAGACCCCTGTAACACAGATGCAGATGAACAACTGAGAAAGTGTCCACTTCTAGTCTTTCAAAATATAAATTTTCATTGTAATTTGTGATTGGTGTCTGTGAAAATGAGCTTTGGAATGTTAATTTTTCAGCTACCCTCGACAATGAAGAAAAAGGACATAAGAAATATTGAAAAGATTAGTGTTAGAATCATTAATTTTGCCCAATTTCCATAACATAATCCTTTCTGCTTTTCCTCCAAGAAAATTGGCCTTAAGTCGTTATCAGTAATATGGGGCCAGATTCACGAAGCAGTTATGCAAGCACTTACGAACCTGGAGCCAGATTCACGATGCAGTTACGCAAGCACTTACGAACCTGGGGCCTGATTCACGAAGCAGTTCTCAAGCACTTACGAACCTGGGCCAGATTCACGAAGCAGTTACGCAAGCACTTACGAACATGGGGCCAGATTCACGAAGCAGTTACGCAAGCACTTACGAACCTGGGGGTTAGATTCACGAAGCAGTTACGCAAGCACTTACAAGCCTGGGGACAGATTCACGAAGCAGTTACGCAAGCACTTACGAACGTGTACATCTTTCCTCAATCTTTGACGGCTTTGGTTACATTTATTAAACAGTTTACAAGCATGAAAACTTGCCAATCAACTGTTGTTATTGTTATAAACAGCCTCCTGGTGCTTCGGAGCTCATTAACTGTTTAATAATTGTAAACAAAGCCGCAAAGATTGAGAAAAGATGGACAGGTTCGTAAGTGCTTGCGCCACTGCTTCGTGAATAACCCCCAGGTTCGTAAGTGCTTGCGTAACTGCTTCGTGAATCTAGCCCCTAGGTTCGTAAGTGCTTGCGTAACTGCTTCGTGAATCAGGCCCCAGGTTCGTAAGTGCTTGCGTAACTGCTTCGTGAATCTAGCCCCAGGTTCGTAAGTGCTTGCGTAACTGCTTCGTGAATCTAGCCCCTAGGTTCGTAAGTGCTTGCGTAACTGCTTCGTGAATCTAGCCCCAGGTTCGTAAGTGCTTGCGTAACTGCATCGTGAATCTAACCCCCAGGTTCGTAAGTGCTTGCGTAACTGCTTCGTGAATCAGGCCCCAGGTTCGTAAGTGCTTGCGTAACTGCATCGTGAATCTAACCCCCGGTTCGTAAGTGCTTGCGTAACTGCTTCGTGAATCTAGCCCCAGGTTCGTAAGTGCTTGCGTAACTGCTTCGTGAATCTAGCCCCAGGTTCGTAAGTGCTTGCGTAACTGCTTCGTGAATCTAACCCCCAGGTTCGTAAGTGCTTGCGTAACTGCTTCGTGAATCTAGCCCCAGGTTCGTAAGTGCTTGCGTAACTGCTTCGTGAATCTAGCCCCTAGGTTCGTAAGTGCTTGCGTAACTGCTTCGTGAATCTAACCCCCAGGTTCGTAAGTGCTTGCGTTACTGCTTCGTGAACCTAGCCCATGGAAACTTATCAAATTTCAACTTGTGGTGAAATTAAGCTTTCAACCTAAATGCTTTCACACACATGTATTAAATTATATCATTCTCTAATTGACAATTTAGTATTTTCGACAAACTTTTAAGGAAGTGTGACCAAGTGGTCAAAGAACCAGACATATACACTTAAAAAGACACATTAGCATCTGAAATGAGGAAAGAAAATTTTGAGTTATCATAAATTACATCTGTCAATTTAGATGATAGCAGTGATTATGACAGCGTTTGACGAGGCTGTCTCGTTTATATATATATATATGTCGTACCTAGTAGCCAGAACGCACTTCTCAGCCTACTATGCAAGGCCCGATTTGCCTAATAAGCCAAGTTTTCATGAATTATATATTTTCTCTAATTTTTGTCTTATGAAATGATAAAGCTACCCATTTCATTATGTATGAGATCAATTTTTTTTTATTGGAGTTAAAATTAACGTAGATATATGACCGAACCTAACCAACCCTACCTAACCTAACCTAACCTAACCTATCTTTAAAGGTTAGGTTAGGTAGGTAGCCGAAAAAGTTAGGTTAGGTAGGTTAGGTAGTCGAAAAAGTTAGGTTAGGTAGGTTAGGTAGTCGAAAAACAATTAATTCATGAAAACTTGGCTTATTAGGCAAATCGGGCCTTGCATAATAGGCTGAGAAGTGCGTTCTGGCTACTAGGTACGACATATATATATATATAAAATATATATATATATATATATATATATATATATAATATATATATATATATATATATATATTATATTATATTATTAAATATGACCGAAAAGTAATATTAATAATTCTAACACGAATTTTCTCAATATTTCTTATGTTTCTTTTCACTGTTGATGGTAATTGAAAAATCAATTCTCCAAAATTCATTTTTATTTCTAGTCTGACACGACACTTGAGCGCGTTTCGTAAAACTATTACATTTTCAAAGACTTTAGTTTACACACACACAACTATAACCTGAAAACACTGTTGTGTGTGTGCAA
The DNA here is from genome assembly GCA_020271785.1 of Procambarus virginalis. NCBI lineage: Eukaryota > Metazoa > Arthropoda > Malacostraca > Decapoda > Cambaridae > Procambarus > Procambarus virginalis. The sequence continues at coordinate 6,285 of WNGS01164428.1, forward strand.
ACTGAAGTCTTTGAAAATGTAATAAGTTTTACGAAACGCGCTCAAGTGTCGTGTCAGACTAGAAATAAAATGAATTTTGGAGAATTGATTTTTCAATTACCATCGACAGTGAAAAGAAACATAAGAAATATTGAGAAAATTCGTGTTAGAATTATTAATCTTACTTTTTCGGTCATATTTAATAATATATATATATAATATATATATATAATATATATTATATATATATATATATATATATATATATTATATATATATATATATATATATGTATATAATATAATCAACGCTCCACCACAACACTGAATGGAATTACTGAAATTCCTGAAGACTGACTGGGCACGCGACTGCAAGACGCCTTGAAACCGCTTATCCGGCTCACGTATCCGGCTCACATACGAACAGGAGCTGAAGGCAGTCGCTTATCACAACTAATCCGGCTTCGGTTAAGCGAGAAGTGCATGCGGTTAATGATACACGTACATTTAAGCGGGGTTCGAGCCTCTCTCTCGCACCAACTGGCGACATTTTCCCGCCAACTTTGAAGATTATTTTTTTTATTTTTGGCGCGAAAACTTAATGCATGAGTTGAATTATTCATATCTCAAAGTTGGGATGGAAATATATATACTTGATGAATAGTGGAGTGAGTTGATGATGGGTGAGGCACTTTGGGACACTTTGTCTCTCTTGAGTGTCTCAAGTTGATGTCTCTTTTGGGGTTGATGCCTCTAGAGGCTGTGAAGAGCTTGACATCTCAATGGTGGTCTGTGAATCTTGGTGAATGTCCTCTGAATCTTGGTGAATGTCCTCTGAATCTTGGTGAATGTCCCCTGAATCTTGGTGAATGTCCCCTGAATCTTGGTGAATGTCCCCTGAATCTTGATCCCCTGAATCTTGCTGAATGTCCCCTGAATCTTGGTGAATGTCCCCTGAATCTTGATCCCCTGAATCTTGGTGAATGTCCCCTGAATCTTGATGAATGTCCACTGAATCTTGATGAATGTCCCCTGAATCTTGATGAATGTCCCTGAATCTTGATGAATGGCTCCTTGAAGCGAGGTGAAGCTTCGATCTCAGGGAATATGTGTTCCAACTCCACATGTCAAACTTGACCTGTCTTGGAGTGATGGGGCGTCGTGTGAGAAGAGATTCTCAAGGTATTGTTTTTCTTGGTGATTGTGGCAGAGAGAAGGGCAGGAGTTGCTTGTGATTGTGGCAGAGAGAAGGGCAGGAGTTGCTTGTGATTGTGGCAGAGAGAAGGGCAGGAGTTGCTTGTGATTGTGACAGAGAGAAGGGGAGGAGTTGCTTGTGATTGTGGCAGAGAGAAGGGCAAGGAGTTGCTTGTGATTGTGGCAGAGAGAAGGGCAAGGAGTTGCTTGTGATTGTGGCAGAGAGGAGGCCAGGAGTTGCTTGTGATTGTGACAGAGAGAAGGGCAGGAGTTGCTTGTGATTGTGACAGAGAGGAGGCCAGGAGTTGCTTGTGATTGTGGCAGAGAGGAGGCCAGGAGTTGCTTGTGATTGTGGCAGAGAGAAGGGCAGGAGTTGCTTGTGATTGTGGCAGAGAGAAGGGCAGAAGTTGCTTGTGATTGTGACAGAGAGAAGGGCAAGGAATTGCTTGTGATTGTGACAGAGAGAAGGGCAAGGAGTTGCTTGTGATTGTGGCAGAGAGGAGGCCAGGAGTTGCTTGTGATTGTGGCAGAGAGAAGGGCAAGGAGTTGCTTGTGATTGTGACAGAGAGAAGGGCAGGAGTTGCTTGTGATTGTGGCAGAGAGAAGGGGAGGAGTTGCTTGTGATTGTGGCAGAGAGAAGGGCAGCAGTTGCTTGTGATTGTGGCAGAGAGAAGGGCAGTAGTTGCTTGTGATTGTGGCAGAGAGGAGGACAGGAGTTGCTTGTGATTGTGGCAGAGAGAAGGGCAGTAGTTGCTTGTGATTATGACAGAGAGAAGGGCAGCAGTTGCTTGTGATTGTGGCAGAGAGAAGGGCAGGAGTTGCTTGTGATTGTGACAGAGAGAAGGGCAGGAGTTGCTTGTGATTGTGGCAGAGAGAAGGGCAGGAGTTGCTTGTGATTGTGACAGAGAGAAGGGCAGAAGTTGCTTGTGATTGTGACAGAGAGAAGGGGAGGAGTTGCTTGTGATTGTGGCAGAGAGAAGGGCAGCAGTGGCTTGTGATTGTGGCAGAGAGGAGGCCAGGAGTTGCTTGTGATTGTGACAGAGAGAAGGGCAGCAGTTGCTTGTGATTGTGACAGAGAGGAGGCCAGGAGTTGCTTGTGATTGTGGCAGAGAGGAGGCCAGGAGTTGCTTGTGATTGTGGCAGAGAGAAGGGCAGGAGTTGCTTGTGATTGTGACAGAGAAGGGCAGGAGTTGCTTGTGATTGTGGGTATTGTACTCACCTAGTTGTGTTTGCGGGGGTTGAGCTCTGGCTCTTGGGTCCCAAGAGCTGTTGTGGTTGCTTCCCGTGGCTGGGATGATTTAGCTGTGGTGTGTACTTGTGAGTGGGCTCTTCTGGTCACGGGTTGATCAGTGAGGCTATTGGTGACACCGTTGTGCATGCCCATACCATCTGGCACTTGCTGCTGTAGGTAACTATTATTATAATTTTGTGTTGCTGTCTCAACCTCGTTGAAGCGGGTGCCTCAATATAACGGCTAAACACACACACACGCACACAATGGTCGAACAAATGGCTGTTAGAGTTTAACCCAAGCAAATGTAATGTAATGAAGATAGGGGTAGGAAGCAGGAGACCAGATACAAGGTATCATTTGGGAGATGAAATACTTCAAGAGTCAGAGAGAGAGAAAGACCTGGGGGTTGATATCACGCCAGACCTGTCCCCTGAAGCTCATATCAAGAGGATAACATCAGCAGCATATGCCAGGTTGGCTAACATAAGAACGGCCTTTAGAAACTGTGTAAGGAATCTTTCAGAACATTATATACCACATATGTCAGACCAATCCTGGAGTATGCGGCTCATTCTGTGGGGCATGGTGATTTGATAAAATACCATGCCCAAGATTGCCAACAGAGTGCCGGGGGGGATGGGGAATTAGCCTCGGCTACCATCCTCTTTTGTCCGGTCGTGTGGTCGAGTGGTTAAGGGATCCTGTACATCAGTTGCCTTGCTTCTGGCAGTATGGGTTCGAGTCACTTCTGGGGTGTGAGTTTTCAGTTGCATGTATGCCTGGAGACCGTTCAGGCTTATTCGTATATAATATATATATATATATATATATATATATATTATATATATATATATATATATCTATAGATGTATATATATATATGTATATATATATATATATATATATATATATAATATATATAATTATATATAATGTATATATATATAGGTATATAATATATATATAGATATATATATATATATATAATATATATTATATGTTCTAGCACGAATCTTCTCAATATTTCATACGTTTTTCTTCACTGTCGAGGGTAATTGAAAAATTAACTCTCCAAAGTTCATTTTCACATTTTGTTATGGTCTGACGCTTGAAGCGTTTCGTAAGAGACTTCTCACATTTTCAGACATTTTCGCAGTAAACTGTGTACGCGAGTTACAGTAAACTGTGTACGCGAGTTACAGTAAACTGTGTACGCGAGTTACAGTAAACTGTGTACGCGAGTTACAGTAAACTGTGTACGCGAGTTACAGTAAACTGTGTACGCGAGTTACAGTAAACTGTGTACGCGAGTTACAGTAAACTGTGTACGCGAGTTACAGTAAACTGTGTACGCGAGTTACAGTAAACTGTGTACGCGAGTTACAGTAAACTATGACTGAATCAAAATGAATTGTTTTGCTTCGTTTTAAATATTCATTTTTGCAGTAAATTTTTTTTAACCCAATTTTAGAATTTAATTGGTTGATAAATTTTCTTCACAAGCTAATTTCATCAGTAAGTTTAAAACACCGACCCGTATTAACAAGTCTGTTAAACACCTGAAACGTAAAGTTATTCCAGCGGTGGAGGAGCCAAGCTAATTAAGTAATTTTAAGTAAAGCCTAATTAACTAATATCACCATCTTAAACCTTGCCAAAACGTCTCGTATGTGTGTGTGTGTTGACTAAGCCAGATATTTACCCCCACGACGGTCTACACTCCAGGGGAGTTCATGGGGAAAACCTGCTCACACTGGGGGAAAAAAAAACAATTCCCAGCTTACTCAAGTCGACAAAAGTTTTAATACTAAACCAACAGATATTTTTTTTTCCTGGTCCACGTTACTAGGAGGAAGAAAGTAGTGAATGTTTAGGTCAACATTCCTCGCTTGTAGCAAACATATTTTTTGTTTGTGAAGCTTGTTTGTTCTCGTGTGTGGGGGGGGGGGGGGGGGGTTGGTAATTAGGTAATTAAGATGAGGAAAGTATTAGGGCAATGAGGTGATTCGAAGCAGCGAATTGTGGAACTTCCAGTCATGGATGGCTGTCAAGGATGGCTGTCAAGGATGGCTGTCAAGGATGGCTGTCAAGGATGGCTGTCAAGGATGGCTGTCAAGGATGGCTGTCAAGGATGGCTGTCAAGGATGGCTGTCAAGGATGGCTGTCAAGGATGGCTGTCAAGGATGGCTGTCAAGGATGGCTGTCAAGGATGGCTGTCAAGGATGGCAGGCAAGGATGGCTGTCAAGGATGACAGTCAAGGATGGCAGGCAAGGATGGCTGTCAAGGATGGCTGTCAAAGATGACAGTCAAGGATGGCACGCAAGGATGACAGTCAAGGATGACAGTCAAGAATGACAGTCAAGAATGACTGTCAAGGATCACTGTCAAGGATGACAGTCCCCATAACTACCTCAACAACGTATTTATGACGTATCAAGACGTCATTCTATAGACGTTTCTAACGTCGCTTCGGCTCCATTGCGTCCCCCTCCTTATTTACCCCCATCAGTATCTTGTATGCGGTGATCATATCCCCTCTGCCCCTTCCATCCTCTTGATTTAGGACCATTTGTACGTAGCTGAACAGCCTTAATTGTGGTAGTTGGTGGTAGCCACAACCACAATACGGTTGTGGTAGTGATGCTACTCTCCAGCTGTCAAAACGTCGGGAAAATGATGTTCTTAAACACCCTAACCTAACCGTGTGACCCACTCATAGAAAACGTGAATATTGTCCATTGTAGGACAAGCCGCTGTGCAGGGGGGGGGGGGGCAGGATTATCTACGTCTACTTGACAGGGCCTGTGATGCCCTGTCAAGTGGCTGTCAAGAGGTGTTAGGGTACCAATTCCCTCCCCTAAACCTCCTTCCCTCTTGACACTGATGAGGGAAAGGTAAGCAAATCCCTCCCTTTCTACCCTCCCTTTCTACCCTTCTACCTTCAGCATCCAGGGTACTCATCTACTCCCCTCATCTACCCTCATCTACCCTCATCTACCCTCACTGCTGGATGATGAATTGTGGCCACATTCATCTACAAGATGAATAATCAAAGGGAAATAGAACTTTGCAATTGTGAGTTTCTCAGATATTTTGGTGTTGTGACAATTGGGCAGTTTGAGAGGACATCTTAAGACGGGGCTCGTTAGGAGGCATTCATCTCAGCCCAACGACTTCCGGTCTTCTCCTCATTACGGGTCGATGGTGAGTCATTCTTCTTGACCATTTTTGGCCTCGTTTTATTTGTTTGTCATTGGAGTTTTGATTGTGTTTGAGTTCAATATTATGTCAAGCAGTAGATTGGTACCTGGGAGTTAGTCAGCTGCCACGGAGCTGCTTTCTGCGTGTGTGTTTGTGTGTGTGTGTTTGTGTGTGTGTTGTGTGTGTGTGTGTGTGTGTGTTGTGTGTGTGTGTACTCACCTAGTTGTACTCACTTAGTTGTGCTTGCGGGGGTTGAGCTCTGGCTCTTTGGTCCCACCTCTCAACTGTCAATCAACTGTTTCTACTACTACTACTATTATATATATTCTTTCCCCCCTCACCACACACACACACCCCAGGAAGCAGCCCGTGACAGCTGACTAACTCCCAGGTACCTATTTACTCCTAGGTGAACAATGGCCTTACAAGTGAAAGTAACTCTACCCATTTATTTCCGCCGGCGACCGATCCCCCCGGGCCCCTAGGATTACGAACACCGAGCACCACCCACTCAGCCACCAGACCCCTCCTCTCTCATCCCAAGTGTGTGAACTTGAAACAGACGTCGCCAGCAAGGGCTCGACACGATCTCTTCCGCCCCATTGATCGGGAAACGATTTCTGACCTTTTTGTCCGGTCGCCTCTGGTGAGAGACCCCCCCGAGGAAGGGGGGGAGGGGGGGTTATCCACCAATTAAAACCGTCGATTGTGAGTGGTCGGACATTTTAACTGGTCCCTCTGGTAGCCTATAGTGATGTAACTACCGTTGTTGTTGTTGAAGATTCGCTACCTGGAACTAGAAGTTTCAAGTAGCACGGGCTATGGTGAGCCCGTAGTGGATGTAACTACCGATCAACCTCGTGTCATTGGCTGTTATAAATTATTATCTTCACCCCAGAACATTGTTTCCCTCGTTTTTTTCCGCATCAAAAATCATCACATTCAACGGATTGTGAGTCGTCGATTTTTTTTCGTGATGATTATTGATGGTGAGCAGTGGTGGGGGGGAGGGGTAGGCCTATCTCGCCTCATAGGCCTCACAGAAAATGACAATTAGGCCTAAAGTATAAATCGCTTCTCATGGTACGTTCATCTCTTCCTCCTCCCCCCCCCCCAGGGTACCCGCCCTCCCCCCCGGGGGGGATACCCTGGGGGAGGGTACGTCCTCATTTTGCTTATGAATAAGTGCATATGTGACATACTAATTTATTGTGAATATTTGATTTTACCTTGAAAAGCTGAATAGAAAACACCGCCCTAACCTAACCTTTTAGTATGTTAAGATAAGCATCTTATTGCGTCTTAATTACAATTAGTACTTATTAACCTATACCTATATTGATATTACAGTTTTATAAAAATAATAAAACAAAACTAAAAATTTCAATAAATTGTAAAGCAACTCTGGATATTGTCAAATTTTGTATAAAATCTCTATTGTTTAATAAAACTGACAGGACATTCCTAATATTAAAACTGGTGGATAGCGAATTAGTAGGAAGAGTTTGTACTTTTAAAACAAACTAGAACTTGGCATATACCACATATGTACTTAATAATAAGCCAAGTATTGACTATAAGCAATAAGTCATATATGTACTGTCTTGTGCGAGAGCGGGTTGGCAACGGTGTAGACAGCATTAAGCCTATACGGGGCACCGTGGAAAAGGGACCTAACGACCAACCATTGTGTCACATTTTTGTCAGCTGTCAAGGACGATCTGATCGGCTTGACGGCCGGGGGTCGTTACTGGCTGGGAATGGTCGTTAGCAGCGGGGGAACGAGGCTGTTAACAGCATCAATTAGTGAGGGGAATTGATAGGTCAAGCGCCTTCAGCTGAGTGGAGCGTGGCGTCGACACGCGGGTGGAAGCGTTTGAGGGGGGTTCGAGAGATGGGGCAAGGGGGGGTGGGGGATGGGAGAGTGTGTGAGGGAGGGCATGGGAGAGGGATAGGGAGGGAGAGCCCCATCCTAAGTCTATCCACTTAACTGTTTGTGTCAAGCCGAGGTAAAACTCACCTTTTTTTTGACCATTTCGTTTCAGGAATTGTGTTTGCTTTTCCCTGTTTGTTTAGCTTAGTGCAGCCACTCACTCATCAAGTGTTGAACACCCCCATGATGAGTAAGGTGCCAGGGGGGGAACACCCTACCAACCGGACACACCATGATGGCCACACTCGTTCAAGCACTTACCCTTGCTGAGTCTATCACCTCTCTTCTTTTTTATTTATTAACAAAATGTTAATTACACTTTTGCCTAATCTGAGGAATTCAATAAGGTCTAATTGGAGTGAGGATAATGGTGGTATTGACTGTCACGCAGGACAGAGGGTCATACACAAGACAATAGGTCTAAACTGTAGGCTGAAGCACATATATATCACGGTTACAATCAATGTTTTAATGTATGATATGTGAAAACAACTTTCTACTGTGTACTGCCACACAAGGGCAGGGATGGGGTTCATAAGTGATGCAGCTTAGAAGTGATATAATTGTTCTTCATTCTTTAAAATGGACAAGCAAATTTGGGGTAAATTGTTAAGATGTCGTCCAGAACACCTGAGTCAATAAAATAGTTACACAGTTGGTGGTACAAGAGGCCAGGAGGTCTAAAGTCCTTTGCGGTTTCACATTCAACAATATAGTGTCCTAGTGAATGCATTAAAAGTTTATCAAAGAGTTTACAATCTGAGTATTCTGGTAGTGGCTCAGCCTCACTAACCTGCCAGATGTGTCTATAGCCAAGGCGAATTACAGCAATGACTACATCACATTGCCTGGTTCGGTTACTGTGCTGACCATACAAATACCTATTATTACAAAACTTGTCATAACTTTTAATACTGCAGCTTTCAGGTCTCTGGCCATTTCTTAGTTCTTCTAAAATCTGAATTAATTTCTTTAATTTATATGTTTCTAATAATTGTATTAGATAGTCTAAAGTCATAATCAATGTTTTCCTTCCTGCAAGATTGGCCAATCGATCTACAAAGTCATGTTTTCCATTGTTGTTTGTTGTTAAAGATTCGCTACCTGGTACAAGAAGTTCCAAGTAGCACGGGCTATGGTGAGCCCGTAGATGTTTTCCAACTCCAACATGGGATGGGATCCACACAAATTTTATACAAGAGTTATTATCATTGGCAAAAATAACATTCCATAATATATTTCAAGCTACTTCCGACATACATTGTGATGGGTTATTTAAGGACTGCAGAGCACTTTTAGAGTCCCAGAAAATAACTCCACCACCATTGAGCTTAAGGTATTCAGTGGCTAGATAAATGCCCAATAGCTCGGTCTGTGTCGTGCTTGCCCAGTTGTCCAATCTCTGTGTACTAGACATGATCAATGCTGGTTAGCATTGTAAATGCCTGGCCACGTCTGTGGTAGAAAAAAATAATAATGATCAGCAATTATGTCTCAGCATCTCTCATTATCTCCCACCATCTCTCATCACACTCTAACACTTCCTCGCAGCCTTGAGTCCCAGCCCTAGTGTGACACAAGACACAGATACGACTCAAAGGTATTCCACTAGACTGGTCCCAGAGCTGACGGGTATGAGTTACGAGGAAAGGTCACGAAGAATTAGTTCAGTAGGTACAGACGAACTATTACCATGGGTGGGACACGAACAAGGGGACATGCGTGGACACGAACAAGGGGACACAGGTGGAAACTGAGTACCCACATGAGCCACAGAGACGTTAGAAGGAACTTTTTCAGTGTCAGAGTAGTTAACGGATGGAATGCATTAGGCAGTGATGTGGTGGAGGCTGACTCCATACACAGTTTCAAGTGTAGATATGATAGAGCCCAATAGGCTCAGGAACCTGTACACCAGTTGATTGACAGTTGAGAGGCGGGACCAAAGAGCCAGAGCTCAACCATTTAAGAGTGTTGTATTAACTCAAACAGTCGTTCATCTGTTTATTTTGGTTGTTGTTGTTGTTGTTAAAGATTCGCTACCTGGAACACAGTTCCAAGTAGCACGGGCTATGGTGAGCCCGCAGTGCCATTTTATTTTGGTGGCAACTTGGCTCAATGTTTGTGGTCAAATATTGACCATCAAGGGGTCAGTCGCTGTTCGGGTTCGAACCCCGGGATGTGGGTNAAATCTTCAATAGTTTTAACTAGAGCTCCTTGCCAAGGTGTGGCCATGGCCCTCAAGTACGTGGTGGGTGTGGCCATGGCCTTCAACCACGTGGTGGGTGTGGCCATGGCCCTCAATCACGTGGTGGGTGTGGCCATGGCATTCAAGC
>WNGS01164428.1:17161-30572 GCA_020271785.1 Procambarus virginalis
CTAACCGGTTCACCAGGGGGGAGACCAGGGGGGGGGGGGAGTTTGCCCCCTAATCCCCCCCCCCTGTCAGCACCAGGGGGGATTGGAGGGGAAGGATTGGGAGGGAAGGATTGGCGAGGTGGGAAGGGACGACTGAAGACTCTATATGGAAGAATCACTCTGAAATTTTTGTTACGATTCTAAGCTTGTGGTTCTTGTTAGCAAGGCTTAGAGCTCCTGTTAGCAGGCTTAGAGCTCTTGTTAGCAAGGCTTAGAGCTCCTGTTAGCAGGCTTAGAGCTCTTGTTAGCAAGGCTTAGAGCTCCTGTTAGCAGACTTAGAGCTCCTTGTTAGCAAGGCTTAGAGCTCCTGTTAGCAGGCTTAGAGCTCCTGTTAGCAGGCTTAGAGCTCTTGTTAGCAAGGCTTAGAGCTCTTGTTAGCAAGGCTTAGAGCTCTTGTTAGCAAGGCTTAGAGCTCTTGTACAGCTGAAGGCTTCCGTCAGACAGACAGGTGACGGGGAACGATTAGAGATTTATCCTATAATCATATATAACGATAATATATATATATATATATATATATATATATATTATATATATATATATATATATATATATATATATAATATATATATATAGGGGCGCCTGGTGGCTGAGTGGACAGCACGCTGGATACGCAGCTCTGTGGATCGGGGATCGATCTCAAACCAATGGCGGAAATAAATGGTCAGAGTTTTCACTTTCATTCTGATACCCTGTTCACCTAGCTGTAAATAGGTGCCTGGGAGACGCTGATACTGTCTAACGATAGATTTGGGGGTTTTAATCATGCTAAGGATTATTATATCAGCATATTCATCATGGTAAATGCTGGTCTAAGAAGAGTATAATGATCCCTTTCATAATTAAAATTAGTTTCATGATGAGTGATGAATGATCATTAATATCATGATCATGAATAACTAATCAAAATCATACTAAATCATAGAAACTCACACATCAAAATACCTCATAAAACGCGTGGAAATCATCAAAATCACCCACAAAAAAAACATCAAAATCGTTCATCAAAATTACTCATAAGACCATCAAAATCCCTCATCAAAATGACTCATCAAAATGACTCATCATAATCATATCAATATTACCTACATCCCGGGGTTCGAACCCGAACAGCGACTGACCCCTTGATGGTCAATATTTGACCACAAACATTGAGCCAAGTTGCCACCAAAATAAAATGGCACTGCGGGCTCACCATAGCCCGTGCTACTTGGAACTGTGTTCCAGGTAGCGAATCTTTAACAACAACAACAACAACCAAAATAAACAGATGAACGACTGTTTGAGTTAATACAACATTCTTAAATGGTTGAGCTCTGGCTCTTTGGTCCCGCCTCTCAACCGTCAATCAACTGGTGTACAGTTTCCTGAGCCTATTGGGCTCTATCATATCTACACTTGAAACTGTGTATGGAGTCAGCCTCCACCACATTACTGCCTAATGCATTCCATTTGTCAACCACTCTGACACTAAAAAAGTTCTTTCTAACGTCCCTGTGGCTCATGTGGGCACTCTGTTTCCACCTGTGTCCCCTTGTTCGTGTCCCACCCATGGTAAATAGTTCGTCTGTACCTACTGAACTAATTCTTCGTGACCTTTCCTCGTAACTCATACCCGTCAGCTCTGGGACCAGTCTAGTGGAATACCTTTGAGTCGTATCTGTGTCTTGTGTCAAACTAGGTCAAGACTCGAGGCTGCGAGGAAGTGTTAGAGTGTGATGAGAGATGGTGGGAGATAATGAGAGATGCTGAGGCATAATTGCTGATCATTATTATTTTTTTCTACCACAGACGTGGCCAGGCATTTACAATGCTAACCAGCATTGATCATGTCTAGTACACAGAGATTGAACAACTGGGCTAGCACGACACAGACCGAGCTATTGGGCATTTATCTAGCCACTGAATACCTTAAGATCAATGGTGGTGGAGTTATTTTCTGTGACTCTAAAAGTGCTCTGCAGTCCTTAAATAACCCATCACAATGTATGTCAGAAGTAGCTTGAAATATATTATGGAATGTTATTTTTGCCAATGATAATAACTCTTGTATAAAATTTGTGTGGATCCCATCCCATGTTGGAGTTGAAAACATCTACGGGCTCACCATAGCCCGTGCTACTTGGAACTTCTGTACCAGGTAGCGAATCTTTAACAACAAACAACAATGGAAAACATGACTTTGTAGATCGATTGGCCAATCTTGCAGGAAGGAAAACATTCATTATGACTTTAGACTATCTAATGCAATTATTAGAAACATATAAATTAAAGAAATTAATTCAGATTTTAGAAGAACTAAGAAATGGCCAGAGACCTGAAAGCTGCAGTATTAAAAGTTATGACAAGTTTTGTAATAATAGGTATTTGTATGGTCAGCACAGTAACCGAACCAGGCAATGTGATGTAGTCATTGCTGTAATTCGCCTTGGCTATAGGCACATCTGGCAGGTTAGTGAGGCTGAGCCACTACCAGAATACTCAGATTGTAAACTCTGTGATAAACCTTTAATGCATTCACTAGAACACTAAACTGATGAATGTGAAACAGTAAAGGACTTTAGACCTCCTGGCCTCTTGTACCACCAACTGTGTAACTATTTTATTGACTCAGGTGTTCTGGACGACATCTTAACAATTTACCCAAAATTTGCTTGTCCATTTTAAAGAATGAAGAACAATTTATATTACTTCTAAGCTACATCACCTATGAACCCATCCCTGCCCTTGTGTGGCAGTGCACAGTAGAAAGTTGTTTTCATATAGCCATACATTAACACATTGATTGTAACCATGATATATATGTGCTTCAGCCTACAGTTTAGACCTATTGTTTTGTGTATGACCCTCTGTCCTGCGTGACAGTGAATACCAGCATTATCCTCACTAAATTAGACCTTATTGAATTCCTCAGATTAGGCAAAAGTATAATTAACATTTTGTTAATAAATAAAAAAGAAGAGAGGTGATAGACTCAGCAAGGGTAAGTGCTTGAACGAGTGTGGCATCATGGTGTGTCTGGTTGGTAGGGTGTTCCCCCCTGGCACCTTACTCATCATGGGGGTGTTCAACACTTGATGAGTGAGTGGCTGCACTAAGTTAAACAAACAGAGAAAGCAAACACAATTCCTGAAACTAAATGGTCCAAAAAAAGTGAGTTTTACCTCGGCTTGACACAAACAGTTAAGTGGATAGACTTAGGATGGGGCTCTCCCTCCCTATCCCTCTCCCATGCCCTCCCTCACACACTCTCCCATCCCCCACCCCCCCTTGCCCCATCTCTCGAACCCCCTCAAACGCTTCCACCCGCGTGTCGACGCCACGCTCCACTCAGCTAAAGGGGGCTTGACCTATCAATTCCCCTCACTAATTGATGCTGTTAAACAGCCTCGTTCCCCCCGCTGCTAACGACCATTCCCAGCCAGTAACGACCCCGGCCGTCAGCCGATCAGATCGTCCTTGACAGCTGACAAAAAATGTGACACAATGGTTGGTCGTTAGGTCCCTTTTCCACGGTGCCCCGTATAGGCTTAATGCTGTCTACACTGTTGCCAACCCGCTCTCGCACAAGACAGTACATATATGACTTATTGTTTATAGTCAATACTTGGCTTATTAATAAGTACATATGTGGTATATGCCAAGTTCTAGTTTGTTTTAAAGGTACAAACTCTTCCTACTAATTCGCTATCCACCAGTTTTATTATTAGGAATATCCTGTCAGTTTTATTAAACAATACAGATTTTATACAAAATTTGACAATATCCAGAGTTGCTTTACAATTTATTGAAATTTTTTAGTTTTGTTTTATTATTTTTATAAAACTGTAATATCAATATAGGTATAGGTTAAGTACTAGTTGTAATTAAGAAGCAATAAGATGCTTATCTTAAAGGAGACAGGTTTGGTGTGATATCAACTCCCAGATCTTTCTCTCTGTCCGTTTCATCAACATACTAAGAAGGTTAGGTTAGGGCGGTGTATTCTATTCAGCTTTTCAAGGTAAATTCAAATATTCAGAATAAATTCGTATGTCACATATGCACTTATTCATAAGCAAGATGAGGACGTACCCTCCCCCACCCCGGGGGGGAGGACGAGTACCCTGGGGGGGGGGAGAGGAAATGAAGGTACCATGAGAAGCGATTTATAGTTTAGGCCTAATTGTCATTTTCTGTGAGACCTATGAGGCGAGATAGGCCTACCCCTCCCCCCCCCACCACTGCTCACCATCAATAATCATCACGAAAAAAAATCGACGACTCACAATCCGTTGAATGTGATGATTTTTGATGCGGAAAAAACGAGGGAAACAATATTCTGGGGTGAAGATAATAATTTATAACAGCCAATGACACGAGGTTGATCGGTAGTTACATCCTACGGGCTCGCCATAGCCCGTGCTACTTGAAACTTCTAGTTCCAGGAAGCGAATCTTCAACAACAACAACGGTAGTTACATCACTATACGCTACCACAGAGACCAGTTAAAATGTCCGACCCCTCACAATCGACGGTTTTAATTGGTGGATAACCCCCCCCCCACCCCCCCTTCCCCGGGGGGTCTCTCACCAGAGGCGACTGGACAAAAAGGTCAGAAATCGTTTCCCGATCAATGGGGCGGAAGAGATCGTGTCGAGCCCTTGCTGGCGACGTCTGTTTCAAGTTCACACACTTGGGATGAGAGAGGAGGGGTCTGGTGGCTGAGTGGGTGGTGCTCGGGGTTCGTAATCCTAGGGGCCCGGGGGGATCGGTCGCCGGCGGAAATAAATGGGTAGAGTTACTTTCACTTGTAAGGCCATTGTTCACCTAGGAGTAAATAGGTACCTGGGAGTTAGTCAGCTGTCACGGGCTGCTTCCTGGTGTGTGTGTGTGTGTGGTGAGGGGGGGAAAGAATATATATAAATAGTAGTAGTAGAAACAGTTGATTGACAGTTGAGAGGTGGGACCAAAGAGCCAGAGCTCAACCCCCGCAAGCACAACTAAGTGAGTACAACTAGGTGAGTACACACACACACACACACACACACACACACACACACACACACACACACACACACACACACACACAAACACACACACACAAACACACACGCAGGAAGCAGCTCCGTGGCAGCTGACTAACTCCCAGGTACCAATCTACTGCTTGACATAATAGTGAACTCAAACACAATCAAAACTCCAATGACAAATAAAACGAGGCCCAAATGGTCAAGAAGAATGACTCACCATCGACCCGTAATGAGGAGAAGACCGGAAGTCGTTGGGCTAAGATGAATGCCTCCTAACGAGCCCCGTCTTAAGATGTCCTCTCAAACTGCCCAATTGTCACACCACCAAAATATCTGAGAAACTCACAATTGCAAAGTTCTATTTCACACTGATTATTCATCTTGTAGATGAATGTGGCCACAATTCATCATCCAGCAGTGAGGGTAGATGAGGGTAGATGAGGGGAGTAGATGAGTACCCTGGATGCTGGAGGTAGAAGGGTAGAAAGGGAGGGTAGAAAGGGAGGGATTTGCTTACCTTTCCCTCATCAGTGTCAAGAGGAAAGGAGGTTTAGGGGAGGGAATTGGCACCCTAACACCTCTTGACAGCCACTTGACAGGGCATCACAGGCCCTGTCAAGTAGATGTAGATAATCCTGCCCCCCTCCCCCCCCCCCCCTGCACAGCGGCTTGTCCTACAATGGACAATATTCACGTTTTCTATGAGTGGGTCACACGGTTAGGTTAGGGTGTTTTAGAACATCATTTTCCCGACGTTTTGACAGCTGGAGAGTAGCATCACTACCACAACCGTATTGTGGTTGTGGCTACCACCAACTACCACAATTAAAGCTGTTCAGCTACTTACATATGGTCCTAAATCAAGAGGATGGAAGGGGCAGAGGGGATATGATCACCGCATACAAGATACTGATGGGGGTAAATAAGGAGGGGGACGCAATGGAGCCGAAGCGACGTTAGAAACGTCTATAGAATGACGTCTTGATACGTCATAAATACGGTGTAGAGGTAGTTATGGGGACTGTCATCCTTGACAGTCATCCTTGACTGTCATTCTTGACTCTCATCCTTGACTGTCATCCTTGCGTGCCATCCTTGACTGTCATCCTTGACAGCCATCCTTGCCTGCCATCCTTGACAGCCATCCTTGACAGCCATCCTTGACAGCCATCCTTGCCTGCCATCCTTGACAGCCATCCTTGCCTGCCATCCTTGACAGCCATCCTTGACAGCCATCCTTGCCTGCCATCCTTGACAGCCATCCTTGACAGCCATCCTTGACAGCCATCCTTGACAGCCATCCATGACTGGAAGTTCCACAATTCTCTGCTTCGAATCACCTCATTGCCCTAATACTTTCCTCATCTTAATTACCTAATTACCAACCCTCCCCCCTCCCCCCCCCCCACACGAGAGCAAACAAGCTTCACAAACAAAAAATATGTTTGCTACAAGCGAGGAATGTTGACCTAAACATTCACTACTTTCTTCCTCCTAGTAACGTGGACCAGGAAAAAAAAATATCTGTTGGTTTAGTATTAAAACTTTTGTCGACTTGAGTAAGCTGGGAATTTTTTTTTTCCCCCAGTGTGAGCAGGTTTTCCCCATGAACTCCCCTGGAGTGTAGACCGTCCTGGGGTAAATATCTGGCTTATTCAACACACACATATTCGAGACGTTTTGGCAAGGTTTAAGATGGTGATATTAGTTAATTAGGCTTTACTTAAAATTACTTAATTAGCTTGGCTCCTCCACCGCTGGAATAACTTTACGTTTCAGGTGTTTAACAGACTTGTTAATACGGGTCGGTGTTTTAAACTTACTGATGAAATTAGCTTGTGAAGAAAATTTATCAACCTATTAAATTCTAAAATTGGTTAAAAAAAATTACTGCAAAAATGAATATTTAAAACGAAGCAAACAATTCATTTGATTCAGTCATAGTTTACTGTAACTCGCATACACAATTTACTGTAACTCGCGTACACAGTTTACTGTAACTCGCGTACACAATTTACTGTAACTCGCGTACACAGTTTACTGCGAAAATGTCTGAAAATGTGAGAAGTCTCTTACGAAACGCTTCAAGGCGTCAGACCATAACAAAAATGTGAAAATGAACTTTGGAGAGTTAATTTTTCAATTACCTCGACAGTGAAGAAAAACGTATGAAATATTGAGAAGATTCGTGCTAGAAACATATAATATATATATATTATATATGTATATATATATATATATATATATATATATATATATATATATATATATATATGCGAATAAGCCTGAACGGTCTCCAGACATACATGCAACTGAAAACTCACACCCCAGAAGTGACTCGAACCCATACTGCCAGAAGCAAGGCAACTGATGTACAGGATCCCTTAACCACTCGACCAACACGACCGGACAAAAGAGGATGGTAGCCGAGGCTAATTCCCCATCCCCCCCGCCGGCACTCTGTTGGTAATCTTGGGCATGGTATTTTATCAAATCACCTTGCCCCACAGAATGAGCCGCATACTCCAGGATTGGTCTGACATATGTGGTATATAATGTTCTGAAAGATTCCTTACACAAGTTTCTAAAGGCCGTTCTTATGTTAGCCAACCTGGCATATGCTGCTGATGTTATCCTCTTGATATGAGCTTCAGGGGACAGGTCTGGCGTGATATCAACCCCCAGGTCTTTCTCTCTCTCTGACTCTTGAAGTATTTCATCTCCCAAATGATACCTTGTATCTGGTCTCCTGCTTCCTACCCCTATCTTCATTACATTACATTTGCTTGGGTTAAACTCTAACAACCATTTGTTCGACCATTGTGTGCGTGTGTGTTTGCTGCCGTTATATTGAGGCACCCGCTTCAACGAGGTAGATACAGCAACACAAAATTATAATAATAGTTACCTACAGCAGCAAGTGCCAGATGGTATGGGCATGCACAACGCTGTCACCAATAGCCTCACTGATCAACCCATGACCAGAAGAGCCCACTCACAAGTACACACCACAGCTAAATCATCCCAGCCACGGGAAGCAACCACAACAGCTCTTGGGACCCAAGAGCCAGAGCTCAACCCCCGCAAACACAACTAGGTGAGTACAATACCCACAATCACAAGCAACTCCTGCCCTTCTCTGTCACAATCACAAGCAACTCCTGCCCTTCTCTCTGTCACAATCACAAGCAACTCCTGGCCTCCTCTCTGTCACAATCACAAGCAACTCCTCCCCTTCTCTCTGCCACAATCACAAGCAACTTCTCCCCTTCTCTCTGCCACAATCACAAGCAACTCCTCCCCTTCTCTCTGCCACAATCACAAGCAACTCCTGCCCTTCACTCTGTCACAATCACAAGCAACTCTTGCCCTCCTCTCTGTCACAATCACAAGCAACTCTTGCCCTTCTCTCTGTCACAATCACAAGCAACTCCTCCCTTCTCTCTGTCACAATCACAAGCAACTCCTCTCCTTCTCTCTGCCACAATCACAAGCAACTCTTGCCCTTCTCTCTCCCACAATCACAAGCAACTCCTTGCCCTTCTCTCTGCCACAATCACAAGCAACTCCTTGCCCTTCTCTCTGCCACAATCACAAGCAACTCCTGCCCTTCTCTCTGCCACAATCACAAGCAACTCCTCCCCTTCTCTCTGCCACAATCACAAGCAACTCCTGCCCTTCTCTCTGCCACAATCACAAGCAACTCCTCCCCTTCTCTCTGCCACAATCACAAGCAACTCCTGGCCTCCTCTCTGCCACAATCACCAAGAAAAACAATACCTTGAGAATCTCTTCTCACACGAAGTCGACGCCCCATCACTCGAAGACAGGTCAAGTTTGACATGTGGAGTTGGAACACATATTCCCTGAGATCGAAGCTTCACCTCGCTTCAAGGAGCCATTCATCAAGATTCAGGGACATTCACCAAGATTCAGGGGACATTCATCAAGATTCAGGGGACATTCATCAAGATTCAGGAACATTCATCAAGATTCAGGGACATTCATCAAGATTCAGGAACATTCATCAAGATTCAAGGGACATTCATCAAGATTCAGGGGACATTCATCAAGATTCAGGAACATTCATCAAGATTCAAGGGACATTCATCAAGATTCAGGGGACATTCATCAAGATTCAGGGACATTCATCAAGATTCAGGGACATTCATCAAGATTCAGGGGACATTAACCAAGATTCAGGGGACATTCATCAAGATTCAGGGGACATTAACCAAGATTCAGGGGACATTCATCAAGATTCAGGGGACATTCATCAAGATTCAGGGGACATTCATCAAGATTCAGTGGACATTCATCAAGATTCAGGAACATTCATCAAGATTCAAGGGACATTCATCAAGATTCAGGGGACATTCATCAAGATTCAGGAACATTCATCAAGATTCAAGGGACATTCATCAAGATTCAGGGGACATTCATCAAGATTCAGGGACATTCATCAAGATTCAGGGACATTCATCAAGATTCAGGGGACATTAACCAAGATTCAGGGGACATTCATCAAGATTCAGGGGACATTAACCAAGATTCAGGGGACATTCATCAAGATTCAGGGGACATTCATCAAGATTCAGTGGACATTCATCAAGATTCAGGGGACATTCATCAAGATTCAGGGGACATTCACCAAGATTCAGGGGATCCAGATTCAGGGGACATTCACCAAGATTCAGGGACATTCACCAAGATTCAGGGGATCCAGATTCAGGAACATTCACCAAGATTCAGGGACATTCACCAAGATTCAGGGGACATTCACCAAGATTCAGAGGACATTCACCAAGATTCAGGAACATTCACCAAGATTCAGGAACATTCACCAAGATTCAGGAACATTCACCAAGATTCAGAGGACATTCACCAAGATTCAGAGGACATTCACCAAGATTCAGAGGACATTCACCAAGATTCAGAGGACATTCACCAAGATTCAGAGGACATTCACCAAGATTCACAGATGTCAAGCTCTTCACATCCTCTAGAGACATCACCCCAAAAGAGACATCAACTTGAGACACCCAAGAGAGACAAAGTGTCCCAAAGTGCCTCACCCATCATCAACTCGCTCCACTATTCATCAAGTATATATATTTCCATCCCAACTTTGAGATATGAATAATTCAACTCATGCATTAAGTTTTCGCGCCAAAAAATAAAAAAATAAATCTTCAAAGTTGGCGGAAAATGTCGCCAGTTGGCGAGAGAGGCTCGAACCCCGTTTAAATGTACGTGTATCATTAACCGCATGCACTTCTCGCTTANGTGCACATGCAATCATTTGCAGAGCATCATTTGCAGCCTGCCCTTTGCATACAGCAGTGAGGTCAGGCAGCCGATACTGCTGTAGCTGTTTATAAACAGCACAGCAGTACCCAGGCTAGCAGGTCCTGTTACCCTTGACCTGCTGCATGGGTAACACTTCTCCATATCAACCTACCCAGATTGAATAATTCGTTTTTCATACAAGTCTGCTGAGAGATATGTATCAATTATCTCAACTTCAGGCGTCCAACCACTTGGGGTGGACGGTAGAGCGACGGTCTCGCTTCATGCAGTCGGCGTTCATCCCCCGAGACCGTCCACAAGTGGTTGGGCACCATTCCTTTCCCCCGTCCCATCCCAATTCTTATCCTGACTCCTTCCCAGTGCTATATAGTCGTATGGCTTGGCGCTTTCCCCTTCAGTAGTAAATATGTACTTAGCTTTCCCTTCACTTGGGTTCTAGGAGACTCGAATCGCTGACCCCAAGTGTATGGGACGAGTGAAGAGAATCAGGGAACTGTTCAACTTGACGGAACTCACGTTCCCGTCCAAACAGACAGGGAACTGTTCAATTTGACGGAACTCACGTTCCCGTCCAAACAGACAGGGAACTGTTCAACTTGACGGAACTCACGTTCCCGTCCAAACAGACAGGGAACTGTTCAACTTGACGGAACTCACGTTCCCGTCCAAACAGACAGGGAACTGTTCAACTTGACGGAACTCACGTTCCCGTCCAAACAGACAGGGAACTGTCCAAGTGACAGGACAACTCTGCCACAAACGTTGTTAACTGCTAAACCATTGACGGTAATGGTTTAATGGTATTCCCGACCTCCTGTGATCACTTCTAATTAGGTCCTCCTCTCCTGTTCTGTCTCTTAGTTCGACCCCTCCCCCCCCCTCTCACACCTACTGTCTTCCAGCCTCTGTCACCTGTCTCTCAGCACCTCACTCATGCCTCTCAGGGCTGTAGTTTAGACAGAGACACACACAGCATACTTCTAACTGGCAGAGATTAGACAGACAGACAGGGCATAACTGACATAATTTAGACAGACACATAGAGCATAACTGGCATAATTTGGACAGACAGTCAGGGTCATAACTGGCATAATTGGACAGACAGACAGGGGCATACTGGCATAGTTTAGACAGACAGGAGCATAACTGGGCATGTTTTAGACAGACAGGGCATAACTGGCATGGTTTAGACAGACAGGAGCATAACTGGCATGGTTTTAGACAGACAGGGGCATATCTGGGCATAGTTTAGACAGACAGGGGCATATCTGGGCACGTTTAGACAGACAGACAGGGGCATAACTGGGCATGGTTTAGACAGACACACAGGGGCATATCTGGGCATAGTTTAGACAGACACAGGGGCATAACTGGGCATGGTTTAGACAGACAGGAACATATCTGGGCATGGTTTAGACAGACAGACAGGGGCATAACTGGGCATGGTTTAGACAGACAGACGGGACATACTAGGCATGGTTTACACAGACAGACAGGGCATAACTGGGCATAGTTTAGACAGACAGG
Source organism: Procambarus virginalis (assembly GCA_020271785.1). Classification (NCBI taxonomy): domain Eukaryota; kingdom Metazoa; phylum Arthropoda; class Malacostraca; order Decapoda; family Cambaridae; genus Procambarus; species Procambarus virginalis. The sequence goes on from WNGS01164428.1 coordinate 29,051, forward strand.
GGGCATAACTGGGCATGTTTAGACAGACAGGGACATATCTGGGCATGGTTTAGACAGACAGACAGGGGCATAACTGGGCATGGTTTAGACAGACACACAGGGGCATATCTGGGCATAGTTTAGACAGACACACAGGGCATAACTGGGCATGGTTTAGACAGACAGGGACATATCTGGGCATGGTTTAGACAGACAGACAGGGGCATAACTGGGCACAGTTTAGACAGACAGAACAGAGTCCATCAGAACGTCTTCTGATAAGCTGTCGCGAAATGTCGCTTAGGCGCCAGAAATGGTGGCGCCTGTTAAGTCTGCAATTACCAATTACCAATTACATGATTTTTTTGCATGGCAAAGAGTGGAAACGTTCTGATCCAGCAGCCTCTGCTGGGTGTCTTCATGCAGCCAGCAGACATCCAGAGACACTGTGTGTCTCTGCGTTGCTTAACCTGATAAATTAATACATCAATAATTGTAATTGATAATTGTTTGTAGGATGCTGGTGGAACTGGTTGGGTAAAGCTTAAGTGAGATAATCTGTTAAGCGTAAGCTCTAAGTCTGCTAACTGGAGCTCTAAGTCTGCTAACTGGAGCTCTAAGTCTGCTAACTGGAGCTCTAAGTCTGCTAACTGGAGCTCTAAGTCTGCTAACTGGAGCTCTAAGTCTGCTAACTGGAGCTCTAAGTCTGCTAACTGGAGCTCTAAATCTGTTAACTGGAACTGTAAGTCTGCTAACTGGAGCTCTAAGTCTGCTAACTGGAGCTCTAAGTCTGTTAACTGGAGCTCTAAGTCTGCTAACTGGAGCTCTAAGTCTGCTAACTGGAGCTCTAAGTCTGCTAACTGGAGCTCTAAGTCTGCTAACTGGAGCTCTAAGCCTGCTAACTGGAGCTCTAAGTCTGCTAACTGGAGCTCTAAGTCTGCTAACTGGAGCTCTAAGTCTGCTAACTGGAGCTCTAAGCCTTGCTAACAGGAGCTCTAAGCCTTGCTAACAAGAGCTCTAAGCCTTGCTAACAGAGCTCTAAGCCTTGCTAACAAGAGCTCTAAGCCTTGCTAACAAGAGCTCTAAGCCTTGCTAACAAGAGCTCTAAGCCTGCTAACAGGAGCTCTAAGCCTGCTAACAGGAGCTCTAAGCCTGCTAACAAGAGCTCTAAGTCTGCTAACAGGAGCTCTAAGCCTTGCTAACAAGAGCTCTAAGCCTGCTAACAGGAGCTCTAAGCCTTGCTAACAAGAGCTCTAAGCCTGCTAACAGGAGCTCTAAGCCTTGCTAACAAGAACCACAAGCTTAGAATCGTAACAAAAATTCAGAGTGATTCTTCCATATAGAGTCTTCAGTCGTCCCTTCCCACCTCGCCATCCTTCCCCCAATCCTTCCCCTCCAATCCCCCTGGTGCTGACAGGGGGGGGGATTAGGGGGCAACTCCCCCCCCCCCCTGTCTCCCCCTGGAACCGTTTAGACAGCTGAAGGCTTCCGTCAGACAGACAGGTGACGGGGAACGATTAGAGATTTATCCTATAATCATATA
>WNGS01164430.1:7208-17989 GCA_020271785.1 Procambarus virginalis
GTACACATACACACACATATACACTTTTCTTTCTTCTGGAGCCAACATGTCAAGGGACCCACAAGAATGATGGGCAATGAGAACCAGCAGGACTCGACCTGATATTCACCCTGAATGAGTCAGAAATAAGGGAAGTCAAAGTTGAAGTCCCCATATGGAATGAGTGACCACAGTGTACTGACATTTGAGTACCTGTAGGGTAGGGATACATATCCAAGGATGGAGAAGGGAAAAGACTAAATTACCCAAGAGGAAATATGACGAGATAAGGAACTTCTAAGGGAATACCAGAAACAGAACTCAGAAAAGACGTACAGGATATGATGGACTATGTCACCCAGAAGTGCCGGAGGTGCTGGATTAGTTATTCCAGTCCAAAAGGAGAAAAACGAAAAGCAACGAAGAATCCAGGATCATGAATGTATGTAGCAAAGCAATTGAGTAAAAGAACATGGAGAAACTACAGGAATAACAGCACCCAGAAAGCAGGGAGAGATACCAGAGAGCAAGAAATGAGTACCTCAGATTGAGGAGAGAAGCAGAGACGGTATGAAAATGACATCGCGAGTAAAGCTAAGAACCAAATTGCTCCACACACATCAGGAGGAAACAGTGGTGTGTGAGCAGTGATGAAACTGAGAAAAGGGAGAATAGATACACAGAGAATGACAAAGAGTGTGTGAAGAACTCAACAAGAGATTCCAGGAGGTCTTCACGAAAGAACAAGGAGAAGCCCTGCACTAAATGAGGAGAAAAACAAAGCACTTTGGAGGAATTGACTCACATGATGAGGTCAAAAGGAATCTGATGGAGCTGAATGTGACAAAGGCTGTTGGCCTGACAGAATCTCACCGTTGATACTTAAAGAAGGTGCAGAAGCACTTAATGCCACTCTCTATGGTGTCTGAAACAGGTCACTGGAAACAGGAGACCTACAGGAGATGACTTTGGTGACAATACCTAACGATAAGCAATCAGTCACGAAGAATGTTCACAAAGAATACCAACGGAAACGAACAAGGAGAAAAGCAAGGAAGGAAGGAAGGAAGGAGGAAAAGGGAAGAGGAGAAGGAGGCTTAGAAACAAGAGCAGTAAATTATTAGAATTTTGTTTAACATAAAGGGGGGGGGGGGGGGTGGTGGGGGGAGTTAGGAAAAAGTAATATAGTAGACGGCATGTATAGCAGCATTACTCCATTCATAATTTAGAAAGTATCAATAAAAGTCTAATAGGATTGTTGTCATTACATTAGGCACCCGACGACTGGACGTGCCAGGTCCAAGAGCTAAAACCCGATCCTGAGACAGAAATAGGCGAGAGTATACACAAGGCTCACGTATTGCTGCGGTACTGACACCAGTCTTTTTCATTACTCAAAGTCAACGCCCTTAAGAAGCGACGGACGATGTATCAACCCTCTTATTTCCATGCTTCAGCTGCAGCTGTGCAGTCGCATGAGCAGCAGCTGCTGCTTATGATGAGCGCAGTTGATTCGTGGCATTTATCGCTCTCTGGTCTGTGCTGGCGTTCTTCCTCCGTGCCATGTTGTGTTGCTGCTCCCTGCTGTTGCTGTTGCTGTTCTTTGTGCCGCTGTTTTTTTGCTTTTGCTGCGTTCTGTTTCTCTCCTGTATGTGCGTGCTGGCTGCTGTTGTTGCTTGCTCTGTATGTTTTGCTGCTCTCCTGGCTCCTTTTTGTTTCCCTGTTTGTGTTGTGTCGCTGTGCTGCTCTGTTTGTGCTGCTTGGGTTGTTGCGGTTGCTACTTGTACTGCCTGCTGCTGAGGGGTGACTTGTACTTCTGCTGCGTTCTACTGGCTGTGTTCTGCCGTGCACTGCCGCTGTCTGCTGCTACTGCGCTGCTAGCTGTCCTCTACGTGCTGGTGTGTACTGCTGGTGCTGTGCTGCTGCTCTATGCTGCTGCTGGTGCTGACTGTGCTGCCTGTGCTGCGAGATGTTGGTGCTCGCTGTTGTTGTTGGTTGTTTTGTTGCTTGTTGTTGTATGTTGACTGACTGTCTGCTGCTGCTGCTAGCTCGCTACCTGCCAATTTTGATGTGCTTGTGGTTGCGAGTGACTATGCTCTGTGTGTTGTACTACTTTGTTGTTAGTTTTGTATTTTGTTGTTGCTTGCTGTGCTGCTCTGATGCTGCTGCTGCTGCTGCTGCTACTGTGTCTGTTGCTGCTCTGTGTTGTTTCTATTTTGCTGGTGCTGTCTGTTGTGTGCTGTTGTTGTTGTTGTGTGCTTGCTGCCATGAAGACCAGCAATAAATATCCTACGAGCCCCAACAAAAGTCCGAGCTAGAAACTGTTTTTGAAGAATTCACCGAAGAGACCAACAAAAACTATTTTTGGTTAAACGTTATTAAACCCCACCGGGTCAAGCTTACGGGAGAAAAAAAACGTGTTCTTTTGACCGGTTGTACGACATAATTATTTGTAAAGTAAATACAGTTTAAGTAGCGTACAGTCTAATTCCCCTTGTGACACCTGCACAGAACAACTACTGAAACGCAACATCGAGGACAAACAACAACAGTGGGGTGACAAGATTACATCTTGGAGTGTTTCAATGTGGACGTTTTGCCTTTTGACCAGAATTGCAGTGTAATAGTCTGTCAAAGAGGTAAGATGCAGGGAGGGGGAGGAAAGAATGGGGTGAGGAGGAGAGCCAAAAGGTAGGCGAGAGGATTGAGGGTGAGGAGGATAGCAAGGAGGGGCGAGAAATAATGAGGTGAGGAACTGAACAGAATGTGTAGAGATTACCTATGGATGAGGTGAGAGATATGTGAGGAGGGAGGTAAGATAATGAGAGGAAAGAAGAGCATGCGAGAGAGTGAAAAAAAAATGTGAGAGACGATAAAAAAAAATTGTTAGAAATAAAAAAAAGAAATTGAGAGAAGGGTTGAGAAGACGAAACAAGTACGAGAGTAAATGGTGATGAAAAGAGGGAAGGGAAAGGAGAAGAATACTTCTTCATTACCACGTCTCTCTACTCCTCTTCACTCACCATCACAAGAACCATCACGGCACTAAAGGCCGACCCAGAAATACTGGTAATAGACGGAGATGGCTAGAAATCTTGGGCCAATGCCGGGAATAGTCGAGACGGCCTACCATGTTTTTACAGTGACGGGGAATGGTGGAACAATGAGGACGTTCCCACACTAGGGGAGGCGACTCGGCCCCCACACTAGGAGGAGGCGACGGGCCCCACACTAGGAGAGGCGACGGGCCCCCACACAAGGGAGGCGACGGGTCCCCCTCCCCACTTGACCAGGGAAGCCGCTTGCCTACCACCACACTATATTTCTCTTGCCCGCTCAAATCCTTTGGAATAGAAAGTCTTTCTTCGGAAAACAATTCCATTTATGTGTATTGCAGATATAAACAAAAAAGGCAAGGAAATCTTTCGGTAACTTTAGCAGTGTGAGTGTGTATGTGTAACTATAGGAGTGGCTCTTAAGCATTTTATTGCGACTTGTGTTTGTAACCACTTTAGTGTCTGTGTCGTTAGTGTGTGGTGATCCCTGGTGAGTGAGGGGGACGGAGGCTGTTTCCCTCACCTACCCTCCCTCTCTCCCTCTCTCCCTCTCTCCCTCTCTCACCTGTCCTCCCTTCGGTGATGGTGTGTCACCATCATTCACGGACGGTGGTTTATGTTAAGTTTGATGTCGTCATTTTTCATGGTTGGTTGGCATTATGGTCCATTAACTCTGATTTAAAGATTATTCGATCTGATTATTGTCCATTAACTCTTAACTCTGTCGCTGTCACATTGGGTGCCACACTGGGAGCCACAAATGGACAGTTTCTTTCACCCTGATGTTGCTCTTAACCTAGAAAAAAATAGGTACCTGGGAGCTAGACAGCTGCTACGGGCTGCTTCATGGGTGTGTATGTGTGGGTGGGGGGGGGGACGGGCGGGAGGTGTATTGATTGACAATTGAAAGGCGAGACCAAAGAGCCAGAGCTCAACCCCCACGAGTACAACTAGGTGAGTACACGAGCACACACACACACACACACACACACACACACACACACACACACACACACACACACACACACACACACACACACACACACACACAAACACACACCTGGGGGGGCCTGGTAGTCTGGTGGATAGCGCGCAGGACTCGTAATTCTGTGGCGCGGGTTCGATTCCCGCACAAGGCAAAAACAAATGGGCAAATGGGAATGCATTAGGAAGTGATGTGGTGGAGGCTGACTCCATACACAGTTTCAAATGTAGATATGATAGAGCCCAGAAGGCTCAGGAATCTGTACACCAGTTGATTGACGATTGAGAGGCGGGACCAAACAGCCAAAGCTCAACCCCCGCAAGCACCATTAGGTAAGTACAATTAGGAAAGTACACACACACACACACACACACACACACACACACACACACACACACACACACACACACACACACACACACACACACACACATACAGCCAAAATTATGAGACGGATTAAGACAGAGGAGGACAGCTTGAGGCTTCAAGAAGACCTGGACAAGCTGCAGGAATGGTCGAACAAATGGTTGTTAGAGTTTAACCCAAGCAAATGTAATGTAATGAAGATAGGTGTAGGGAGCAGGAGGCCAGATACAAGGTATCATTTGGGAGATGAAATACTTCAAGAGTTAGAGAGAGAGAAAGACCTGGGGGTTGATATCACGCCAGACCTGTCCCCTGAAGCTCATATCAAGAGGATAACATCAGCAGCATATGCCAGGTTGGCTAACATAAGAACGGCCTTTAGAAACTTGTGTAAGGAATCTTTCAGAACATTATATACCACTTATGTCAGACCAATCCTGGAGTATGCGGCTCCAGCATGGAGTCCCTATCTAGTCAAGCATAAGACTAAACTGGAAAAGGTTCAAATGTTTGCCATCAGACTAGTACCCGAGCTAAGAGGTTTGAGCTACGAGGAGAGACTACGGGAATTAAACCTCACTTCGTTGGAAGACAGAAGAGTTTAGGGGGGACATGATCACCACATTCAAGATTCTGAAGGGAATTGATAGGGTAGATAAAGACAGGCTATTTAAGACAAGGGGCACACGCACTAGGGGACACAGGTGGAAACTGAGTGCCCAAATAAGCCACATAGATATTAGAAGGAACTTTTTTAGTGTCAGAGTGGTTGACAAATGGAATGCATTAGGAAGTGATGTGGTGGAGGCTGACTCCATACACAGTTTCAAGTGTAGATATGATAGAGCCCAATAGGCTCAGGAACCTGTACACCTGTTGATTGACGGTTGAGAGGCGGGACCAAGGAGCCAGAGCTCAACCCCCGCAAGCACAACAAGGTGAGTACAACTAGGTGAGTACACATGACCAATTATTCACACCAGACATATTAATGAACGTATTTACGGTAAATGAATATGATTAAATGCGCCATGAAATGCATAATGGAGCGACTGGCTGATCGACACCCCCCTTGATTTACCATGGTGCAGCTGCCGTCCCCCTGACATGGTGCAGCTGCCGTCCCCCTGACATGGTGCAGCTGCCGTCCCCCTGACATGGTGCAGCTGCCGTCCCCCTGACACGGTGCAGCTGCCGTCCCCCTGACATGGTGCAGCTGCCGTCCCCCTGACATGGTGCAGCTGCCCTCCCCCTGACACGGTGCAGCTGCCCTCCCCCTGACACGGTGCAGCTGCCGTCCCCCTGACATGTGCAGCTGCCGTCCCACTGACATGGTGCAGCTGCCGTCCCCCTGACATGGTGCAGCTGCCGTCCCCCTGACACGGTGCAGCTGCCGTCCCCCTGCCATGGTGCAGCTGCCGTCCCCCTGACATGGTGCAGCTGCCCTCCCCCTGACATTGTGCAGCTGCCGTCCCCCTGACATGGTGCAGCTGCCCTCCCCCTGACATGGTGCAGCTGCCGTCCCCCTGCCATGGTGCAGCTGCCGTCCCCCTGCCATGGTGCAGCTGCCGTCCCCCTGACATGGTGCAGCTGCCGTCCCCCCTGCCATGGTGCAGCTGCCGTCCCCCTGACATGGTGCAGCTGCCCTCCCCCTGACACGGTGCAGCTGCCGTCCCCCCTGCCATGGTGCAGCTGCCGTCCCCCTGACATGGTACAGCTGCCGTCCCCCTGACATGGTGCAGCTGCCCTCCCCCTGACATGGTGCAGCTGCCCTCCCCCTGACATGGTGCAGCTGCCGTCCCCCTGACATGGTACAGCTGCCGTCCCTCTGACATGGTGCAGCTGCCCTCCCCCTGACATGGTGCAGCTGCCGTCCCCCTGCCATGGTGCAGCTGCCCTCCCCCTGACATGGTGCAGCTGCCGGCCCCCTGCCATGGTGCAGCTGCCGGCCCCCTGCCATGGTGCAGCTGCCGTCCCCCTGCCATGGTGCAGCTGCCGTCCCCCTGACATGGTACAGCTGCCGTCCCCCTGACATGGTACAGCTGCCGTCCCCCTGACATGGTGCAGCTGCCCTCCCCCTGACATGGTGCAGCTGCCCTCCCCCTGACATGGTGCAGCTGCCCTCCCCCTGACATGGTGCAGCTGCCGTTCCCCCTGACATGGTACAGCTGCCGTCCCCCTGACATGGTACAGCTGCCGTCCCCCTGACATGGTGCAGCTGCCCTCCCCCTGACATGGTGCAGCTGCCCTCCCCCTGACATGGTGCAGCTACCGTCCCCCCTGACATGGTACAGCTGCCGTCCCCCTGACATGGTGCAGCTGCCGTTCCCCCTGACATGGTACAGTTGCCGTCCCCCTGACATGGTACAGCTGCCGTCCCCCTGACATGGTGCAGCTGCCCTCCCCCTAACATGGTGCAGCTGCCCTCCCCTGACATGGTGCAGCTGCCCTCCCCCTGACATGGTGCAGCTGCCGTTCCCCCTGACATGGTACAGCTGCCCTCCCCCTGACATGGTACAGCTGCCGTCCCCCTGACATGGTACAGCTGCCGTCCCCCTGACATGGTGCAGCTGCCTCCCCCTGACATGGTGCAGCTGCCGTCCCCCCTGCCATGGTGCAGCTGCCCTCCCCCTGACATGGTGCAGCTGCCGGCCCCCTGCCATGGTGCAGCTGCCGGCCCCCTGCCATGGTGCAGCTGCCGTCCCCCTGCCATGGTGCAGCTGCCGTCCCCCTGACATGGTGCAGCTGCCGTCCCCCTGACATGGTACAGCTGCCGTCCCCCTGACATGGTACAGCTGCCGTCCCCCTGACATGGTGCAGCTGCCCTCCCCTGACATGGTGCAGCTGCCCTCCCCCTGACATGGTGCAGCTGCCCTCCCCCTGACATGGTGCAGCTGCCGTTCCCCCTGACATGGTACAGCTGCCGTCCCCCTGACATGGTACAGCTGCCGTCCCCCTGACATGGTGCAGCTGCCCTCCCCCTGACATGGTGCAGCTACCGTCCCCCCTGACATGGTACAGCTGCCGTCCCCCTGACATGGTGCAGCTGCCGTTCCCCCTGACATGGTACAGCTGCCGTCCCCCTGACATGGTACAGCTGCCGTCCCCCTGACATGGTGCAGCTGCCCTCCCCCTAACATGGTGCAGCTGCCCTCCCCTTGACATGGTGCAGCTGCCCTCCCCCTGACATGGTGCAGCTGCCGTTCCCCCTGACATGGTACAGCTGCCGTCCCCCTGACATGGTACAGCTGCCGTCCCCCTGACATGGTGCAGCTGCCCTCCCCCTGACATGGTGCAGCTGCCCTCTCCCTGACATGGTGCAGCTACCGTCCCCCCTGACATGGTACAGCTGCCGTCCCCCTGACATGGTACAATTGCCGTCCCCGTGACATGGTGCAGCTGCTCTCCCCCTGACATGGTGCAGCTGCCCTCCCCCTGACATGGTGCAGCTGCCGTCCCCTTGACATGGTGCAGCTGCTCTCCCCCTGACATGGTGCAGCTGCCCTCCCCCTGACATGGTGCAGCTGCCGTCCCCCTGACATGGTACCGCTGCCGTCCCCCTGACATGGTGCAGCTGCTGTCCTCCTGACATGGTACAGCTGCCCTCCCCCTGACATGGTACAGCTGCCCTCCCCATGACATGGTGCAGCTGCCGTCCCCCTGACATGGTACAGCTGCCGTCCCCCTGACATGGTACAGCTGCCCTCCCCCTGACATGGTAGCTGCCATTCTCTTCCATGGTGCAGCTGTCATCCATCCCTATATTTAACACCACGCAGGCTAGGATGAGGAACACAGAAGTAGATAAAGGAGTACCCGAATCACAAGAACCAAACAGTCAAAGTCAGATAACAAGTGTCAAGCTGGAGGAATGTTAGAAGTGGGGTCCCACAAGGGTGTGGTCTGGGACCTCGGCTGTTACTTATTTATGTGAACCATCTACCTGAGGGAGTAACCTCATGTATGCCCATGTTTGCAGATGACGCAAAGCTAATGAGGAATATAAAAACAGAAGAGAACTGCAGTAAGTTACAGGAAAACATCGACAGCCTCTAGGAGTGGACAAACAAATGGTTGCTAGAATTCAATCCCTATCCCAGTAATGTAGATGGGAAAGTGAGACAGAAGACCAGAAGGCATCTACACCATAAAGGGAAGGCTGCTACAGGAATCAGGAAAAAGAGAAAGGTTTGGGAGTTGGCATAATTCCAGCACTAACAACAGAGGAACACATAGACAGGATAACATCAGCGGAATATGTGATGCTTGTAAATTTAAGAACATCGTTTAGAAACCTAAATCAGGTCTTATTTAAAGGAATGTATCTTTGTTACGCCTATACTGGAATATGCAGCACCGGCTTGGCATCCGTATCTTGTGAAGCAAAAAGCCAAAGTTGAACAGTACAAAGGTGTAGAGCAAGATTGGTGCCAGAGGTATGAGCTGGGTTAAGCTACAAGAACAAGCTAATGGAACTAAGAGTTTGAAATGAGTCGCAATAACATGGCTAAAGAGTTGACACCCAACCCACTAAATAATGAAACTAAATCACACAATCTCACACAAGAGAATTGAAGGAACAGCGAGGATATGATCACAACATGCAAGATACTGAGGGGGAATAGATAAGGTGGACTAGGACAGCCTCTTCAAAGTGAGAGAAAATAGGACAAGAGGATTCGACACAGAATTTGTTGAATCTGGTCCTAATCAGAATCTGATTATTCTGGACGTTATAATAGTTACGTTGTAAATCCGAGAGTACAACAAGGCCAGTAGGCAGGGCACACAGAGCTAGACCTCACTCCCCCAGCGACACTGATAGCTAAACACTCCCAGTCTTAACTTTCTTTCCGGGAGTAAAGAACATGGAGAGGCACAGGTGAATGGAAAGTTTAGAAACGGGACGTACAGTGAGAGGTATGAAAGCAGGCGGCGGGCTGTCCGCCTTGCTGACACGATGTGTGGGTGTTGGCAGTTAAGCTAAGCTGGCTCCCTCTTGTCAGATGAGACTCTTCACTTGTATTACAATATAAATGGATGTGTGTAGATAGATACTGTTCATCATTTACATATACACACTCCGATGTGTGTGAACCTGTACTGATGTTCTGTTTAAGGATCTTTATTGTGTTGTATATTTTTTTATTTTTTTATTATTATTTTTATGTTTTTATTTTGCTATTGATTTTTTTATAGTGGGAGGATATTGCATCAAGATCAGTATTGCATCAAGGAATTATATATTGTGGGGGGCTGGGTGTCCAGTGAGTACATGGAAGCTCTAGGGCCACCAGCTGTGAGAGCGGGGCGTCTCATCTTGGGCCACCAGCTGTGGGAGCGGGGCGTCTCATCTTGGGCCACCAGCTGTGGGAGCGGGGCGTCTCATCTTGGGCCACCAGCTGTGGGAGTGGGGCGTCTCATCTTGGGCCACCAGCTGTGGGAACGGGGCGTCTCATCTTGGGCCACCAGCTGTGGGAACGGGGCGTCTCATCTTGGGCCACCAGCTGTGGGAGCGGGGCGTCTCGTCTTGGGCCACCAGCTGTGGGAGTGAAACGTCATCTTGGCCACAGCTGTGGGGCGGGGGCGTCATCTTGGGCCACCAGCTGTGGGAGCGGGGCGTCTCATCTTGGCCACCAGCTGTGGGAACGGGGCGTCTCATCTTGGGCCACCAGCTGTGGGAGCGGGGGCGTCTCGTCTTGGGCCACCAGCTGTGGGAGTGAAACGTCTCATCTTGGGCCACCAGCTGTGGGAGGGGGGCGTCTCATCTTGGGCCACCAGCTGTGGGAGCGGGGCGTCTCATCTGGGCCACCAGCTGTGGGAGCGGGGCGTCTCGTCTTGGGCCACCAGCTGTGGGAGTGAAACGTCTCATCTTGGGCCACCAGCTGTGGGAGCGGGGCGTCTCATCTGGACCACCAGCTGTGGGAGCGGGGCGTCTCATCTTGGGCCACCAGCTGTGGGAGCGGGGCGTCTCATCTTGGACCACAGCTGTGGGAGCGGGGGTCTCATCTTGGCCACCAGCTGTGGGAGCGGGGCGTCCATCATCTGGGCACCAGCTGTGGGAGCGGGGCGTCTCATCTTGGGCCACAAGCTCTGTGGGAGCGGGGCGTCTCATCTTGGGCCACCAGCTGTGGGAGCGGGGCGTCTCATCTTGGGCACCAGATGTGGGAGCGGGGCGTCTCATCTTGGGCCACAGCTGTGGGAGCGGGGCGTCTCATCTTGGGCCACCAGCTGGGGGAGCGGGGCGTCTCATCTTGGGCCACAGCTGTGGGAGCGGGGCGTCTCATCTTGGGCCACCAGCTGTGGGAGCGGGGCGCTCATCTTGGGCCACCAGCTGTGGGAGCGGGGGTCTCATCTTGGGCCACCAGCTGTGGGAGCGGGGCGTCTCATCTTGG
>WNGS01164431.1:0-56485 GCA_020271785.1 Procambarus virginalis
GTGGTAATGGACTGTGTTGGTTCATTACCTAGAACTAAGTCTGGTAATATTTACCTAATCACGATGATGTGTATCACGACTCGTTACCCAGTGGCTTTTGCTGTAAGGAACATCCGAGCAAAGACTGCTGTTGCTCGTATGTTGCAATTTTTTCCCACTTTTGGACTGCCTCGGGTCGTGCAAACTGACAATGGTACTAACTTTAAGTCTGATACTTTTGAACAATTTTGTAAGGACCATGGAATAACTCATAAGGTTTCCAGCCCATACCATCCACAGAGTCAGGGGGGGTCATTGAACGGTTCCATCTAACTCTGCAGCAGATGTTGAAGACATCGTGCGAGAGTTCCCATACCTTCTGTGATGAGAACTTGCCGTATGTTTTGTTTGCTGCTAGGGAGGGGTTGCAAAGTTCACTGGGTTGTTCTCCTTTTGAGTTAGTCTTTGGCCATAAAGTTCGTGGACCCTTGCAAATGTTACAGGAGAATCTGTTAGGGAACGTAACGTTAACCGAAGGTTCGGCTTTCTTTGCGCAACACCACCAGAGACTCAAGGACTGCAAGGCTGCTGCACTAAAGTATCTTGGGAAGGCCCAAGAGAATATGAAAGAACGAAACGATGCTAAGGCTAAGTTGCGGGTATTTCAGCCTGGTGACCCTGTCCTGGTATTAAAGCCTCGACTAGGGAGCACTATGTCCCACAAGTACGAAGGCCCCTACATTGTGACAGAAAAGACTGGGGACCTCACGTACAAAGTGAGACACTCTGACAAGCGTAACCAGGTAATGCTCCTACACATGAATAGGCTGAAGAAGTTCCAGGGCCCCAGGCCCATTGCACTAACCAATATTTCCATTTCCAGTGAGGGAGGGGATGATTGTTCTGGGGACCCAACTAATCTCATTCTCAATAATTCTAGTTCTGTGAATGCTGTGGAGGAGGGACTGTCCCATTTGCAGATGTCCCAACGTGAAGAGGTGCAGTCGTTGCTTGACGAATTCTCCAGTCTGTTCGGGGAGGTCCCGACCCAGACTGATGCCATTTAGCATGATGTCAAGTTGACGGACTACACCCCCATTCGCCGTCAACCCTATCGGATGAGTTCGGAAAAGAAGGCCATCGTACCGAAGGAGGTCGACTTCTTGCTCCAGCACGGCCTCATCAGGCCGAGCCAGGGCTCTTGGTGCTCGCCCTGCCTTTTGGTCCCCAAACCAGATGGCTCCTGGCGATTATACACCGACTACCGGCAGCTCAACATGGTGACCATTGTGGACGCCTATCCATTGCCACGTCTCGAGGACTGCATCGACGAAATCGGGAACGCCACGTATGTCTCGAAATTTGATCTCTCAAGGGGGTACTATCAAATCCCGCTCACTGAACGTGCTAAGCAACTAACTGCATTCGTGACACTCGAGGGTGTTTTTGAGTATCAAGTGTTACCGTTCGGCTTGCGTAATGCCCCTGCCACGTTCCAGAGGCTAATGAACTCTTTGCTCGCTAATGTGCCAAATTGTCGGGCGTATTTAGATGACATTGTGCTCTTTGATAGTAATTGGGCTGACCATATAGCTAGGTTATGCCAGTTGTTCACAGTGTTGAAACATGCAAATCTAACCTTAAATGCAAAAAAGTGTCATTTTGGCCAAGGCACAGTGACGTACCTCAGTTATGAAATGGGCCAAGGAAAAGTGTTACCTCGGCAAGATAAAATCAGTGCCATTCTGGACTATCCAGTGCTCCGGTCTAAAAAGGACATTCAAAGGTTTATTGGTATGTGTGCGTACTATCGACGCTTTTGTCAGAACTTTTCCAGTGTTGCCACTCCTCTCACAGACTTGTTGCGGAAGGCTGTTAAATTTAAGTGGTCATCGGACTGTGCAGAGGCATTTAAAAATTGAAATTGATCTTAGCTTCCGCTCCAGTGCTTGCTAGTCCAAGGTACGACCGTCCATATAAAATTCAGGTTGACGCGTCTGACTCGGGTGCTGGTGCAGTGTTGTTGCAAACTGGGGATGATAAAGTGGAACACCCAGTATATTATTACTCTGTGAAATTTGACAAGGTGCAACGCAAATATTCAGTGATAGAGAAAGAGGCGTTGGCGCTAGTGTTAACATGTAAAAACGTTTGAATTTACCTCACAGGTAATACAGTGGAAGTGTACACGGACCATAACCCACTAGTTTTCATGAATCAGATGAAGCAGAAGAATAAACGCATCCTCAGGTGGGCATTGTACCTACAGGACTTCAATCTTTCCATTGTCCACCTACCGGGCCGGCTCAACGTACTAGCCCAGGGTCTCCAAACTTTTCAATGTAGGGCCCATTATATATTTCCCATATTTAGCGGGCCGAAGGAATAAAAAATGAAAAAAAAAAAAAAAAAAATCAGTGCCAGTAATTAATTTCCTCAAATATTAAAGTATAAACATGGAAAAATTAAAACATATCTTTATCTTTTCCATATCTGAAAACATAAGGGTAAAATAAATGAAATAAATTCTACAGAAAAAAACCAGCTTGTATGTGGTGTTAAAAAGCATAGCATATTATTATAAAGTGGTAAATATTAAAGCAACAGCTTTCGTTGATAAACTTAATGGTTACCATTTTAACTATTTTAAACATGCAATATTTTGGCTACAATAGTATTATTGCTATTTTGTATAACTAAGATAAAGGTATNTTGATTTGTTCTCAATAAAATATTTATTTTTGTAGTAAAACTTACACTCTCGTTCAATTTATAAATTTCTATAAAACATATTTGGGTTAGATGAGCGTGCTATGTAAAGTAGTCCAATAATACAAAATTTTTACTTTTCGGGGATCAACAGTCTACTTTTGTACGTTGGACTAACATTTTCTGGAGAATAGGTTGATCCACCAATAGACATGAAGGCGTATGTGACAAAAATAAGAGCCTGGGTGTTGTTGCATAATATAATTGGTAATTGGAAAGGCGGGACCCTGGAGCTGAAGTTTGCTCCTGCAAGCACTGATCGGTAAGAACACTCACAGCCAAATACTTCCTTCCAGGGTACAATTTCTCAGTGGGTAATTATATAGGCTGTACTGTTTAATAGAGGAGGGACCCGGCAGTGCCCGGGTGTCTCTCGATCCCCCTTCCCACTCCCCCTCTCATCTAACTTTCCTTATTCCTCTCCCCCCCTTTCTTACACCCCTTCTTATCTCACGTTTTTCCCTCTCTCCCAATCTCCTCCTATCCCACCCCTCGTACTAAACTATCGTAGTTACGTAGTTAAACTTAGAAATTATCTTACTAAAAGATCCAAAAATAGAGAAATCCTTGATAACCTAGCAAACCCAGTTCCAGATATCATCTTCCTCGGAGACTTCAATCTACCCAGTTTAAAATGGAGAATAGTAAAAAATAACATTAAAGCAGGAAATCAACCTGGAAATAACCAACCACAGGTCAGAGAACTACTGAGATTCTGTGACAAATTCTCGTCAGTCAGCAGATTACAGAACCAACTAGGAACGAGAACACGCTGGACCTGATATTCACGAACAATGAGGAGCTAATCAGAGACATTACTGTCTCAGACACTACGTACTCGGACCACAAGCTCATTGAAGTGCAAACTAACATTAATAACGGTATTAGGCCCAAGAGAAACAACAAGCGAGAAGGGCTATTCAATAAATTCAATTTTAATAATAAAAGGATAGACTGGGAGAAAATAAACAGGGAACTTACAAACATTCAATGGGAAAATGTTCTAAGAAATAAAAATCCTACACAAGGAATAGAAAAGCTGACTTCTGAAGCATATGAAGTCTGTCTGAAACATGTTCCTTTGAGGAAAGCCAGAAAGAGGTCAAATGTAGAAAGAGAACGCAGACGACATTACAAAAGAAGGAAGAAATTAACGGAAATGCTTAAGCAGACACGACTTTCCATACAAAGAAGAAATAATTTAAACAGTGAGATTGAAGAAATCGAACAGAGACTGAAGCATTCCTATCAGACTGAAGAAAGGCAACTAGAACAGAAAGCAATTCAAGAAATAAAGAAAAACCCAAAATATTTCTTCACATATGCTAAATCAAAAGCGAAAACCACTGCCAGTATTGGACCTATTCGTATTAGTGAAGGTTCATACACTGAGGATGACAAAGAAATTAGTGAAATCCTAAAAAAGCAGTATGAGGACATGTTAAGCACTCCGATGCTCAGCATGAAAGTGGAAGATTCTGACAATTTCTTTATGAATGATACTCAAACACCTGTAAAAATAACTGATATCAATACGAGCGTAACAGGTTTTGAAAGAGAAATTGACAATATGCCCATGCACTCAACCCCGAGTCCAGACTCATGGAATTCAATATTTATAAAGAAATGCAAAGTGCCAGTGGCACAGGCACTCAGTATAGTGTGGAGGAAGAGCTTGGACACAGGGGAGATACCAGATGCACTTAAAGCAGCAGACATTGCCCCTCTACACAAGGGTGGTAACAAAGCATTGGCAAAGAATTATAGACCAGTTGCACTGATGTCCCACATAATAAAAGTATTTGAGAGTGATCAGGAGTCAGGTCACTAGATTCATGGAAACCAATGACCTCCACAATCCAGGCCAACATGGATTTAGAGCAGGAAGATCATGCCTCTCACAGCTACTTGACCACTATGACAAAATCACTGAGGCATTAGAGGAAAAACATAATGCAGATGTCGTATACACAGATTTTGCAAAGGCATTCGACAAATGTGACCATGGAGTGATTGCACATAAAATGAGGTCAATGGGTATAACTGGTAAAGTAGAACGCTGGATACTCAATTTCCTGTCGAACAGAATACAAAGAGTAACAGTCAATCAAGTAAAATCGAGTCCGAGCGCAGTTAAAAGCTCTGTACCTCAAGGTACAGTCCTTGCACCACTGCTGGTCCTTATTCTCATATCAGATATAGACAAAAACACAAGTCACAGCTTCGTGTCATCCTTTGCAGATGACACAAAAATCAGCATGAAAATTAACTCTGCTGAAGACATTGATAAACTACAAACAGATATTAACAAAGTTTTCGACTGGGCAGCAGAAAATAACATGATGTTTAACGGTGATAAATTCCAGGTACTCAGATACGGCAAAAATGAGGATCTTAAACATAATACAGGGTACAAAATACAATCGAATCTGCCCATAGTAGGAAAACAGCATGTCAAGGATTTGGGAATAATGATGTCCGACGACCTAACGTTTAGGGAGCATAACCAAGCAAGTATTGCCTCAGCCAGAAAATGATAGGGGATTACGAGAACCTCCAAGTCCAGAGATCCCATCACAATGGTTGTAAAAGTCCCGTAGCATGTCAAGGATTTGGAATAATGATGTCCGACGACCTAACGTTTAGGGAGCATAACCAAGCAAGTATTGCCTCAGCCAGAAAAATGATAGGTTGGATTACGAGAACCTCCAAGTCCAGAGATCCCATCACAATGGTTGTACTCTTCAAGTCACTTGTGTTGTCCCGTCTTGAGTACTGCTCAGTACTCACTTCCCCCCTTCAGAGCAGGAGAGATTGCTGAAATAGAGGGAATACAGAGAACATATACGGCACGCATAGACGAGATAAAGCACCTAAATTGTTGGGAACGTCTCAAAGCTCTCCAAATGTACTCACTAGAAAAGAGACGAGAGAGATACCAAATAATATACACATGGAAAATACTGGAGGGAGAGGTCCCAAATCTGGACAGTAAAATAACAACGTACTGGAGTGAACAACATGGAAGAAAATACAAAATAGAACCAGTGAAGAGCAAGGGGTGCCATAGGCTCACTCAGAGAACACTGTATGAACATCAGAGGTCCACGGTTGTTCAACGTCCTACCAGCGAGAATCAGAAATATTACAGGAACAACCGTGGACATCTTCAAGAGGAAACTAGATTGTTTCCTTCAAGGAGTGCCGGACCAACCGGGCTGTGGTGGGTATGTGGGCCTGCGGGCCACTCCAAGCAACAGCTTGGTGGACCAAACTCTCACAAGTCAAGTCTGGCCTCGGGCCCGGCTTGGGCAGTAGAAGAACTCCCAGAACCCCATCAACCAGGTATATGTGGGCCTGCGGGCTGCTCCAAGCAACAGCCTGGTGGACCAAACTCTCACAAGTCAAGTCTGGCCTCGGGCCGGGCTTGGGCAGTAGAAGAACTCCCAAAACCCCATCAACCAGGTATATGTGGGCCTGCGGGCCGCTCCAAGCAACAGCTTGGTGGACCAAACTCTCACAAGTCAAGTCTGGCCTCGGGCCGGGCTTGAGCAGTAGAACAACTCCCAGAACCCCATCAACCAGGTATATGTGGGCCTGCGGGCCGCTCCAAGCAACAGCCTGGTGGACCAAACTCTCACAAGTCAAGCCTGGCCTCGGGCCGGGCTTAGGGAGTAGAAGAACTCCCAGAACCCCATCAACCAGGTATCAACCCTCCAATTTTCTCCACACTTTCCCCCCCATATCCCCTCTCACATCTCTTCCCCTCCCCTCTCCACTCTCTACCCTCTCTTTCCCACTCTCATATCTTCCCCTTTCTCCTCAGCTCTCTTCAAACATCACACATTTTGCTCTTTTTCCTTCCTTCCCCTTTCTCTCTCTCTCTCTCTCCCTGCTACTTTATCCCTTATAATATTATAAGACCACAGATCAGCATGTCTTTATAGTTCAGCCCGTCCTCCTAAGGTTTCCCAGCGTCTAGAAATTATCGTACTAAAGTTCCTACTTCTAAACTACCAGAGGAACTAAGACAGAAAACGGAACAGTATCTAAATTGTGCTAGCCGCTATGTACTATTTCAAGTACGACAATTTTTGGCCTTAGAGAGACTATACGTCAATATAAGACGTTCTATTAGGAGGAAGGGTTGTATAATTAATGAAATATACAATATAAAATAGTCCCACTCCTTCTCCTTCTTAAGGAGGGGGTGGGAAGTGGGGGAGCGAGGAAGGAGCCAGGAAGATGGGTGAGGCTCTGTTATTAGTTACTTGTTTTCGCCCTCTACGGCCAAAGTATCATAAATAAGGATTTTATTTTAAATTTCCAAAAATCAGTGCACAATGTTGTCAAATTTTATACGAACTTTTTTCTGTGTAATCTGGGAACTGGGCGCCTGTGACACTGGCAAAATCGCCGTGTTGGTGGGTATGTTACCGTACCCTTCTGCTCCTTCGTGGCACTCTGCCCCTTCTTGAATTCTTTCGAATTCATTATCGAGAATTCGACCTCGATCCGACCATGTTGGGCATGCACCCAGCAGGATTCAGAGTATAAAGTTTGGTGTAGTTAGCCCCAAGCGTCTGGACATTCTAATTTATAGATCAAGATAATGCTGTGATTTAATGTTACATTTGTTTAACCCCATATGTTTGCCATAATTCATTTTTCTGGAACTTCAATCCTCTTGTCCGACTTTTTCAGTACTTCCAAGGTCTGTGTACCGACCGCAGAATCAATAGCTTTACAGGAATCAATAGCTTACAGTCTCCGTGGTGTAGTGGTAAGACACTCGCCTGGCGTTCCGCGAGCGCTATGTCATGGGTTCGTATCCTGGCTGGGGAGGATTTACTGGGCGCAATTCCTTAACTGTAGCCTCTGTTTAACGCAACAGTAAAAATGTGCACTTGGATGAAAAAACGATTCTTCGCGGCGGGGATCGTATTCCAGGGACCTGCCCGAAACGCTACGCGTACTAGTGGCTGTACAAGAATGTAACAACTTTTGTATATATCTAAAAAAAAAAAAAATGTAAAAACACAAATATTATGTATTCTCAGAACTCAACGTACCTTCTTGTAAAAAAATAAAAAAATAAATACAAAATTAAGTTTTAGTTTAGTTTAGTTCATTTATTATGCACCCCATACCCATCTTGGGGGCGGTAGTGGAAAGGGTTACAGAGGCACATAATGGGCTCAGGGACTGAACCCCACAATTCATTTAGCTAAGCAAGTTACAATCTTGATGAGCTAGTTACAAAATTCAATAAGTCGTCACATCAACAATGGGTTCGAGATCGACCTCAAGTACAGGTTCTAAATTAAGCAACTGACATATGTGGAGAGCTAGTGTCACAATTTATATGTTTGTCCTGCACACCGCCCCCCATCCAGTGGGTAGCGGTGGATAGATTACAATCACTCAGTTACTACCTACAGTTAGCAAACTGGGGATATTTGGCTAGAATTTCTGGTAGCAGATCATTTTGAATGAAATATTTACACATCACTGGAACATTGGTTATAGAATTGTCTCTAAATTCACGTATGTTTTCGCACTCCATCACATAGTGACGGAGGGTGTGGGAATAATTTTGTTGACACAGTTTACATTTGGTTAGGTCTACATCAGCAGATAATGAGAATTCCTAGAGATACTTGTAACCGAGTCTAAGCCGAGCAGTAGTAACATCTAGAAGTCTGCTGATTTTATTGGATGATCCATAGATGTGGGGCTCCTCTTGCATGATAGTGTAATATCTACTAAAACATCTACTGCTGACTGCCGTGTACCATTGCTATAACCCTGACTACCCTTAACCATGATATTGTAATCATTCACTGTACTCTGTGATCGTCTCTCTGACCTCTGTATAATTCTCTTTCTCTCTTCACTTAATAACCCAGCTCAACACTGTTACAGTCCAGTATGATCCCTCACTGGACTGCCACGAATATAAAACTGAATATTAAATGAGGACATAACAAGGATAGGGGTTATTAATTAACAAAATGATAATAAAACATTAACACTGCCACCACCTTCCAACATAAATGAATGTGTCTATAATTATTGGTCCCCAGGAAGGAAGGGACTCAATAATCAGGGAACTCAACGGGCAAGTAATTGAATCTGAATGGATTAATACTGTAGTCTGACTGAACTGAACGGGAGATTCTAGGGCGACTTTACTATTCATAAGATGGAGAACACAGGTGAATTTCCAGTACAGCAACTGAAGATCACAAGAATGAATAACACAGTCAATAATCAAAGGAGACAGATAACTCACCAAAATGACATTAACATTATTTTATTATTGAAACTGTATATTTAAATCACAATTGAAATATAGCCTACTCTGAATAACACCTACGAGGCAATGGATAGTAATACTAATATACAAGAACATTGGAGCACAACTACCTTCAATACTGCAGCTTGCCAAATGATGTTGATTTGCTGCCCGCAGGTCAATTGACCTGCACCCCAATTGGGGTCCCCAGACACACTGAATCTTCTCTATTAAAAAACGCTTAACAGTGGAACAGGCTCCACCCCCTAGTTCCTAGGCCCAAATTAACTCCGCCTATCCCAAGCCTATGGCCAATGGATTTAAACATAACTAGATGATTTGATTGATTGTTGCCGCCGAAGGCGGCTAGTTTATTGTGCACCCCATACTCATCCTGTGAGCGGTAGCGCAAAAGCATTACAGAGGGCACAAAAGGTCTTTATCAGACCTCATCTTAGATTATTACATAACCAATTTCATCTATCCTTCACACCTTATAGTTACAATGTCAGCTAGTTACAGAGAAAGTGCTATTTCAAGAGCTACATATTTACAGTAAGTCATCATACATTAATGGTAGGTCTTATCGCTAATACATAATAGTTTGACCAATGGGGACATTACAGAGTCATAGGGGAGCTTCTGTTTCTTGTTAGTCTTCAAAATACACTACTTGTTTCTGAATCTCGTATGTCGTTCATCTACTGGAAGCGAAATGTGGATACAGTGCAAGTATTTCAGGTAATTTTCCCATGGTAATAAGATAGGTTGCCATATCATACAGAGTGAGTTTAGATCTATCTCTAAATGGCTCAATTTTACTACAATCCAAGATATAGTGTTCTAGTGTGTGTCCCTGTCTTTGTCCACACACTTTACACTTTACTTCATCTAGATCCCTATACAAGCCGAACTGCCAGAGATACTTGTAGCCAAGTCTTATACGAGCTGTGACAACATCTGTTAGTCTACTGACTTTATTACTTGCCCCATACACATGTTTTACTTCACACATTTCAATGTGATGAACAATGGACCTGCTAATTCCAGTTTGCACAGTTCTACTTTCTTCAAATCCATCCAGGAGTTCTCGTCTAATGACACTTTTAAGGGACCTATTTGATAACTCAAGATTCCGTTCAACACTGTCTTTATTTACTGCAGCCTTAGCAAGGGCGTCAACTTTGTCATGTTCCTGCAGGCCAATGTGAGAAGGAATCCACAACATTTTTATATTTACCCTCTTGCTAAGTATTCTTATATATCTACGTCTAGCTTCCAAGACAAGCACGTTATTACTTGATTGCAAACTGTTTATTGCTCGTAGTGAGGAAAGGGAGTCAGAAATAATTAAGCTGTCTACTTCAGTGTTGTCAATAATTTCGAGTGCTACCAGTATCGCTACCAACTCGGCTTGCATAGTGGACGCCCAGTTACTAATTCGGATATTCCTTTCAATTGTGCTGCCATCGGGCTGATGAGCAATAACAGCACTTCCTGCCCTCCCTGTAGCTGTATTGAGTGATCCGTCAGTGTATATTGTCTGTGCAATGTTGTTTTCAGCTTGTATATTGTGAATGTGTTCTATGGTGCTTAATTTAGCAGCAAGCTGAGCATGAGGGTTGTTTGTGATTAGTTTCTTGGTGGGGTATGCAGGGGTCAGGATGTCAAAAGGTACTATCTGCCAGGGTGGAAGGAAGTGCTGAACTCTTTCATCTGTATATACATCATGCAGTCCCATCATTTTAATATGAGTGGCTGTTCTTTGAATCCACTTAGACTCGCTAGTTAACTAGGTGATCTAGAAACCGGGCCAATGGCATGGGCAGGCACTACCCTGAGAGGCCCCGCCTTCCCAGGCATACATGTCTTTAACCAATTCGGAGCAGGCTTGACCATAAGGGTCAATTCCTCTTGACAGAACTCCAAAACTGTGAAGACACCAACGACTTTCCTGAGGTCATGCCGGCTGAGGCACCCACGTGTAACTTGAGAAGGAGACAAGGGGGCCACTATGGGACCCATACACCTCCGAGCAATGTTTACCAAAACTGATAATTTATGTTCAAGCCCGTCTCCCCAAGATAAAGAGTAAGGACATTTGACTCGTCTGGTATGGGGAAGGGACCGTTGAGAGGGGAGAGAGGGAATGAGAGGGAATGAGAGGTGGATGGAGAGGGGAAAAATTGAGTGGGGGAAGTTGAGTGGGGGAAGCCAAAGGTATCCAAGACCACCCTCAGGTCAACTTCTTGGACCTTGACAAATGGGCGACAGGGGGGGGGGTGAAGGGAGGAAGACGAAATGACGGGAAGGGGAGGGGAGAAAGGGAGAAAGGGAGAAAGGGAGAAAGGGAGAAGGGGAGAAGGGGAGAAGGGAGAACCAATGATCTGAGCGCCAGATCATTACAACTCCCCCCTCCTCGGAAATTAAGAAATTTGTGTGTAAAGAAATTTACAAACACTTTTCTTATCCAGAACCCTGACCTACCGTTATCATTAAAAACAACATTTAACTCAACAATAAATCACCCAATGCCTCAAAACAACAGAAATAATTATCTAATCCTAACTAATAATGGCAAAACAAATAAAAACAAATAATGTTTTCCTCCAAAACAAATAATGGCACCACCAAAAGGTGTGCCCCAGCATGTATACATACATAACAAACACAGCAATAATACATAAACCATAAGGACAGAGACCGTCTCTAATCCTGGCTGTCCACTTGGATGCAGCCCTGTACTCTTCCAACTACCTGGAAGACAAAACATCCTGTACCTGTCTTGATATAGTAACAAATAACTGGGAAAATCCAAACCTAACAATTATCAACTAGCTAAAGTCAGCCGATAGCCTTCAGTTATCCCAGTATTCCACCTGGAATAAAGATCAAACACATCACATAGAAACATTAAAAAAAATCAATGTCATTAAAAATAAAAACATTCTATCAAAATAGAGGAATACTACCTCTCAGGGGCCCAGTGTCCCACACCTGTGGCAACTGCCTACCACAGCGTGTCCAGATCCTTAAACCTAAAATATAAATACACAAAAATATTTTTATTAAAAAAATCAATGTCCGCAGACATGTCTCTTAACCAACAACAACACACTGGATATGAGTTCCTCAACTCCTAATATCCCAGAGTTCATGCTCAAGTCCACAACAACAGCGGGTGAACACATTTTTTCAGACTGTGTACCACACCTTATTGTTCAGTAATCCACAAAAAAAAAAATATATATATATATATATATATATATATATATATATATATATATATATATATATATATATATATATATATATATATATATATATATATATAAATATATATATATCAGTATCTAGGATCTAGAAAAATCTAGATAAAGTTCCCCACTGATCAACGTTTCTAGAGATCCTACTAGATGGTTCTCAAACCAGTTCACTCATACAACTTTTCTAGAGACAAGGTAATTTTCTAGTAACAATTTTCTAGATGTTCACTTTCTAGTTTTATTTCTCTATTTCACTAGTTCTAGTTTTCAACATTTAATACTGTTCCAGAGAGCTTTCCGAAGGTGTACAGAGGTGTTACTATCAGATGGAAAATTAAAAATTGAACTAACTGTTCCGAGTTATTAACACAGTTTACTATATTACTTATAATTCATTTTACATTAAACTTTTCTATACAGAAGTTCTATCGTTCGGTCCTAGTGACATCTCGTTGCTGTAGATTCCGGCGACTACCTCATGTTGCTTGAAGATCCTGGTCATCTGGAAGTTCCATTTCCGGCCTCGGCCAACTACGGACAGTACAGGGGGTCTCGTACTACCCGCACCTGACTTGAGTGACAGCTGACAGCTGGCGGCTGTCAGCTCAGGTGGACCCCGCTAACAGGAACCCGGGTTCACCTCTTCTTTTCGCTCCCATACAGCCCTGATGGATTGTTGTTAACCATGGCTGCCACAGTAGAGCACAGCTTCGACGTGTCACGATGTCTCGCGTTGGTAGTGAGGTTCGAGTGACGTTGAAGAGGATGGCATGGTGACAGGACTGGTGGGCCCTGCCTCAGCTCCTGGGCGACGTCATCTACCGGCGTTTACTTGTTATCCCGGTACTACTGGGCCGGTACACCTTTCCATGCAACCCCTCGTGCAGCTGAGCTTAGGCCGAGGTACAGGGTTGTACCTCCTCTGGCGATTCAGCAGCACTCCGTAGCGGTAGTGCTGTTCGTACCCGGGACCGCCTTGTTGCCTCTTCGTTACCACAGACGACGCAACCACAGGTTTTGAGAGAGCTGACAGTCGTTGCAATTAGCGTTCTTCTTCGTAGACCACTCGTCTTGAACTTCCGGTTTCCCCGCAGTCTTGACTACGCGGCTGGTGGGCTTGGTTGGTGACCTTGAGACAGCTAGCCCCCGGCTGTGATGACGACTGACTCTGCTCCGTGAAGACAGCATGGCTGGACTGGGACAACCTCGTTAGTGACGTGAGGTGTCGGCCGGGTGACTGTACGCCAGTCACCCCTTCCGGATAACCAATTGACGAGTTACCGGGTACAAGGGGGAGGACTTTATGTAACGTGCCTCAGACCCCGATCTTATGAGCCAGGTGGGTCCTCCCCAACCTGCTGATCTCGATCCTTGGTTCATGTGTGACTGGGAGGCTGGAACTGGTGTACCATCAGACCTCGTTCCGCGAGCGCTATGTCATGGGTTCGTATCCTGGCCGGGGAGGATTTACTGGGCGCAATTCCTTAACTGTAGCCTCTGTTTAATGCAACAGTAAAATGTGTACTTGGATGAAAAAACGATTATTCGCGGCGGGGATCGTATTCCAGGGACCTGCCCGAAACGCTACGCGTACTAGTGGCTGTACAAGAATGTAACAACTCTTGTATATATCTCAAAAAAAAAAAAAAGTTGAAGAATTCTTGAGGCGTGTACCTCCTCCTGTCCGTTTATATTTAGCAGATAAAGAAGAGACCGATTACGTAAAATGTGCGAAGTCGGCTGACACTTACAGCCTCATCCACCGGCTGACACCAGAACCACCTACCAGTAAGAAGTCTTGGTACAGTTACGAGAAAGTGAGTGCAGACCAAGCTAGCTCGCAATTGTACTGTAAGTATTATAGACTCTATGGACATACCATAGATAAATGTGGTAAGTCTCAATACAAAGGTACTACTGAATCTACTAAACCCAAACAGACTCCTCCTAAGTCCGGTAAGCCTGTGATGAATGTTGGTGTTCATGTTAATGATCTTTCTCTCTTCAGTAAACACCTGTATCCTGGAACTGTCTACCAACGGTTCAGATTCGGAGGGACGTTTCAAACTGAAGATCTTGAGGGACACAGCGGCTCTTCAATCAATAATCTTGAAATCAGCTGTGCCCAATGTCGCCTACACCGGGGAAACCGTCTTCATCACTGACCTCACTGCTACTACTCCTTATCCTCTCGCCAGAGTCCACCTGGATTGTCCCTTCGTGACCGGTGAAGTCCAAGTCGCCATCAGGGAAAAGCCTTTTCCCATGCCTGGAGTGCAACTTCTCCTGGGCAACGACTTAGCAGAAGACCTGCAACCGACCAACCTGATCGTCATGGAGAAACCCCAGGTGTGTACCTCTGTGATGGATAATCCGATCTTTGAGTATGTTCCAGCAAAGGTTCAAGAGAGTGATGAAGTTTCTCCTCCGGTTTTGGTGACCACCCGTGCACAAGCTGCACGACCGCAACCAGCTGACTCTACTGCTACCGCTGTCCCTCAAGACCCTCTGAAACTACCCCCGAATCTTACCGCGTTGGAGTTCCGTAAGTTACAGAGGGAAGATCTTACCTTGACACCATTGTTCTTCCAGGCTGAGACTCAACCTGACAGTATCCCTGGGTTCTTCCTAGAGAACGAGTTGCTCTACCGCAGATACAGACCCAGTAAACTGAAGGAGGAGGACGATTGGGCCAACGTCGAACAACTAGTGATTCCTACCAGCCTGCGGCCCACTATTCTACACCTGGCCCACGGAGCACTGTCACACTACGGTTTTAACAAAACCTACCACGGAATTCGACAAGACTACTACTAGCCAGATATGGTTAACAATGTCAAACAGCACGTCAAAGAGTGTCATACATGTCAGATGGCAGGTAAACCGAACATCTCTATCCCCAGAGCACCACTGACACCCATTCAGGTGCCTGCGGAACCTTTCCACAGACTTATTATAGACTGTGTTGGTCCTTTACCTCGGACCAGTTCTGGCAACGCCTATATACTAACCATCCTGTGTCCTACCACCAGATTCCCCATAGCAGTTCCAGTAAAGAACATTACGGCTGCTACTGTGGTGAAACACTTACTGAAGATCTTCACCCAGTATGGATTTCCAAGGGAGGTTCAGAGTGACTGTGGCACCAACTTCACCAGTGATCTCTTCAAACAGACACTGGAAGAGTTCAACATCACACAGGTACTGTCCAGCCCCTATCATCCTTCTTCACAGGGTTCTCTTGAGCGTAGTCATCAAACTATTAAAGCACTCCTAAAAAAGTTTTGCAATGAGACCTCTAAGGATTGGGATAAACAACTTTATCTCATCATGTGTATTTTCAGAAGTCTTCCCAATGAGTCTCTAGGAGTATCTCCTTATGAGATGCTCTACGGACGAAAGTGCAATACTCCTCTCAAGGCTTTCAAAGACTCTCTACGTGACGCCACCTTCAATGAGCATCAGAATGTGCCCCAGTTTCTTCAAAACCTACAACACATTCTAGAGAGGGTGCATTCCTTTGCCAAGGACAATCTATTGAAAGCCCAAGAGAGGATGAAAACTCATTACGACCAGCACAGCAAAGTAAGGAAATTTAAACAGGGAGACTTCGTGCTTGCTTACTTTCCTATCCCAGGTTCTCCCTTGCAAAACAGGTTTTCAGGACCCTACCGCATCAGGGAGTGCAGAAACAACCACAACTACGTTCTCGAGACTCCAGATAGGCGGCGGAAGACGCAATTGTGCCACGTTAACCTCCTGAAGCTATATAATGGTACTCCTCCCACTGTGTTGCTAAAGTACTCTACCTTTAAAGGTCCATACCTCCACAGTGAGACCTTCCCTGCTTCTCCTCCCGAAAGCACTGACACTGAGTCAGCGCTTTCCAACTCGGAAATCCTAACTGATCTTCATAATTACTTTCAGGACAATAATAGTGCACCTCTCATCAAAATCTTCAAGGAACATCAGGAGTTGTTCAGAGATGATCCACAAAAGTGTAATGTGATTCAGCACGACATCCAACTGCTCCCTGACACTCGGCCGATTCGCCAACCATTCTACCGAATCAGCCCAAGCAAGAAGGAAGTCAGGCGTGCGCAGGTACAGTACCTCCTGGACCATGGACTGGCTACCCCTTGTGGGTCCCCCTGGGCCTCACCCTGTATCTTGGTGCCAAAACCCCAAGGTAAGGTCAGGTTATGCACCGACTACCTGAAATTGAATAATGTGACTGTCAAGGATGCGTACCCATTACCTAGAATAAATGACATCCTTGACGCCATTGGTAATGCCCGCTACCTGTCCCAAGTGGACTTGCTCAAGGGGTATTACCATGTATGCTTAACAGAGCGAGCCAAAGAAATATCTGCCTTTATCACTCCCTTTGGACTTTTCAGATATGAACGCCTTCCCTTTGGACTATGCAATGCCCCGGCCACCTTTCAGAGAGCTGTCAACCGCGTCATCCAAGGCTTGGATAACACCTACGCCTATTTGGATGATATCGTTGTAGCATCCAACACCTGGAGCGAACACCTGCAACGATTGTTCGCCAAGCTCCTGACAGCCGGCCTCACCATCAACCTGGGCAAGTCCACCTTTGCCAAAGGTAAAGTGCGTTATCTGGGTCATGTAATAGGGAATGGCAGCCTTGCTCCGTTAAACATACATACTCGAGCCATCAAGCATTACCCACAGCCTACCACCAGGAAGCAGCTCCTGCACTTCCTTGGTCTTGCCTCCTACTACCGTAGGTTTGTGAGGAATTTTAGTACGGTAGCGACACCATTAATCACTTTAACCAGTCCCAAGCAACGGTATAATTGGACCATGCAGCAAACCGTTGCTTTTGAACAACTCAAATTACTGCTCTGTTCTAATCCTATTCTCGCCTCGCCAGATATCACGAAGCTTTTCATCCTCCATGTCGACGCCAGTGGTACCGGCATTGGGGGTGTCCTGATGCAGCAACGAGGCGAGGAGGTTCTACCTGTCAGCTACTACAGCTACAAGTTGAAACCTCACCAGAAAAATTACAACACCATCGAGAAGGAGCTACTCTCCATCGTCCTGAATTTACAGCACTTTGCACCATACCTACAAGGTGCTCGGTCTTCCACCATCTACTCGGACCACAATCCTCTACGCTTCTTACATCAAGCCAAATTCAATAATCAACGTCTTCTACAATGGGCTTTATATCTACAAGATTTCAATCTGAAGATCTGCTACATCAAGGGGTCTGACAACATCATAGCCGACGCCCTCTCCAGAGTTCAGGAGGTAGAGGCAGCTCCACCTACCACTCTACCACCTGAAAACGTAACTTCTTCCGGAACCGCAGGCTTCGGGGGAGAGTTGTGACGATAATCTCTTTCAAGAGAGATTGAGCCTGCTCTTCCCTATATCAGTTACGTCAACTACTACAAGTACAAGATGCTACATCCATGATACGTCCAGCAGTAGCACAAAACGTTTTGACCAGGAAGCAAAACGTACCCTGCATACCCACCTTCACTCCCCCCCATCACAACGGCTCAGTGCGACACTTCAACGAGCTAACTACCAGTCTCCACCTGCCTGCCTTTTGATTGGCTGGTGTCGCCGTCAGCTTACTGCACTTGCACCACGCACGCCATCTAGCCGAGTCGACGTCTAGATCGCTCAAGCAGACCTTCCTCAGAATATCCCTGTGCTCTCTGAAGTTGATATATCTCTCTGGTATATTACAGCCCTGGCTTACGTATACTAAAGGAAGGTAGCAGCTATAGCCAGTATTCTCAGCACCTGACTTTATTTGCACATTGTATTATTGTAATTCATCTATATTATTATTATTATTTTGTGTTTGTTAACTTATTTTAAATTCACGTAAGCCAAGAGATTGTCTTTATTTATATTTTGCTTTTCTAAATTAATTAAAGTTTCATTATTTATACTTTGTGTTTTGAGTGTCTTCCCTTACCTTACCACAGACAAACAGGCTCTTCTTTTTTTTTGTTTGTGTGACCAGGCATTGACACCTGCCATTGGAGGACTGCCGAACACCATACTCCAACACTTTACGTCACAATATATATATATATATATATATATATATATATATATATATATATATATATATATATATATATATATATATATATTTAGATATATATATGTATTAGATATATATATATATATATATATATATATATATATATATATATATATATATATATATATATATATATATATATATATATATATATATATATATTTTGAATGTTTAGATATATATATTTTAATATATATATATATATATATATATATATATATATATATATATATATATATATATATATATATATATATATATATATATATATATATATATGCAAACAAGCCTGAATGGTCCCCAGGACTATATGCGACTGAAAACTATATATATATATATATATATATATATATATATATATATATATATATATATATATATATATATATATCTGAAAACTAACACCCCAGAAGTGACTCGAACCCATACTGCCAGGAGCAACGCAACTGGTATGTACAGGGACGCCTTACCGTAACTAAGCCTGTGATGAATGTTGGTGTTCATGTTAATGATCTTTCTCTCTCACTTGACCATCACGACCGGACATAAGGAAGTGATAGCCGAAGCTATATGAACCACTTCCCCGCCGGCACTCGGATGGTAATCTTGGGCATAGCATTTTATCAAATCACCTCATTTTTGGGGGCAACACGTGAGGAACACAAATGCAAATAAGCCTGAATGGTCCCCAGGACTAGATACAACTGAAAACTCACACCCCAGAAGTGACTCGAACTCATACTGCCAGGAGCAACGCAACTGGTATATACAGGGGACGCCTTAAACCACTTGACCATCACGACTGGACATAAGGAAGTGATAGCCGAAGCTATATGAATCACTTTCCCGCCGGCACTCGGATGGTAATCTTGGGCATAGCATTTTATCAAATCACCTCATTTTTAGGGGCAACACGTGAGGAACACAAATGCAAACAAGCCTGAATGGTCCCCAGGACTAAATATAACTGAAAACTCACACCCGAGAAGTGACTCGAACCCATACTGCCAGGAGCAACGCAACTAGTATGTACAGGGACGCCTTAAACCACTTGACCATCACGACCGGACATAAGGAAGTGATAGCCGAAGCTATATAAATAAATAAATAAATAAATAAATATGTTTATTCAGGAAAGGTACATACATAGAGAGATTTTACATAAGTGGATCGATTTATAGATAGAGCTAGTACATACAATGCCTAAAGCCACTATTACGCAATGCGTTTCGGGCAAGAAAACATTAATATCTAAAACTTAATGCTAATTGAACAAAAAGAATAAAATGTTTTGAGAACAGATACAAATAAAGGTACAAAAAAAAGGGGGGAACATGACTGAAAAGCAGCACAAATACAATATGTAGACAAACAGCGTTGAATAAGAAAAAAAAAAAAAAAATAAGACATGGGTTGACAATAGAGGGGTAAGGTAGGTTACAGGGAGTTTATCAGGTAGTGTTTAGTTTTAATCTTAAACTGGTTGAGAGAGGTACAGTCTTTAACATGGTTGGGAAGGTCATTCCACATTCTGGGTCCCTTGATTTGTAGAGCATTTCTAGTTTGGTTAAGTCGTACTCTTGGAATATCAAAACTATTTATTTCTGGTGTGGTGCTCATGGGTTCTGTTACAGCTTTCAATGAAGCTTTTGAGGTCAGGATTGGCATTACAGTTCAGCGTTTTATATATGTATAATACACATGAGAGAATGTGCAGTGACTTAATATCTAACATATTGAGAGATTTGAGTAGGGGTACCGAGTGATGTCTGGGGCCAGAGTTGGATATTGTCCTAATAGCAGCTTTGTGTTGAGTAATTAGAGGACGTAAATGATTTTGGGTAGTAGAACCCCAAGCACAAATACCATAGTTGAGATATGGATAGATGAGGGAGTAATAGAGAGTCACCAGGGCAGGGCGGGGTACATAATATCTGATCTTAGAAAGAATGCCAACAGTTTTTGAAACTTTTTTTGATATATTTAGAATGTGTCCCTGGAAATTAAGCTTGTGATCAATGAGAACGCCAAGGAATTTGCCATCTAATTTGTTACAAATTTGGGTATTGTTAATCTTGAGATTTATTTGGTTAGAGGATTTATTGCCAAACAGAATATAGAAAGTTTTGTCAATGTTAAGGGTGAGTTTGTTGGCAGTTAGCTAAAGATGGACTTTATTAAGCTCGGTATTTACTGTGGCATTTAGAGCAAGGGGGTCAGGACTGGAGTAAATGAAGGTTGTGTCGTCAGCAAATAGAATTGGTCTAAGGTGTTGGGAGGCATTTGGAAGGTCATTAATGTAGATGAGAAAGAGGAGAGGGCCAAGTATACTGCCCTGAGGAACACCAATGTTGATGGGTAGGGTAGGAGAAATTTAATTGTTCACAGAAACATACTGGAGTCTATCAGTAAGGTAAGATTTGAGGTATTGCAGGGAGAGTCCTCTGACTCCATAATGATGTAATTTAAGAAGAAGGTTTTGGTGGTTCACAGTGTCAAAAGCCTTACGCAGGTCCACAAATAACCCAACAGGGAACTCATTTTTATCAAGAGCTGCATGAATTAAGTTAATCATACTAATCAGTGCATCGTTAGTGCTTTTTTTAGGTCTGAAGCCTAAATATCGCCAACATCACAGACGAAAAGGCCCTTATCAAGCTAGATTTCAAAAATGCCTTCAATTTGGTGCGGAGGGATGCTGTACTCCGTGCGGTTCATAGTCATTTCCCTTCCCTCTACCCTTTCGTACATTCATGCTACAGTATGGATCTTAAGCTACTTTTTGGCGAACATGAAATTGACTCGCGGGAAGGCGTCCAACAGGGTGACCCCCTTGCTCCTCTCCTTTTCTGCTTAGTCATCAAACAAGTCACAGAGGTCCTGTCCAGCGAGCTTAACATCTGGTTCTTGGATGATGGTACCCTAGCTGGTTCCCAAGACTCCCTCCTGGAGGACATCAGAAAAATCCAGGAGCAAGGTGCAGTTTTAGGCCTCACCCTGAACCCTTCTAAATGTGAAATAATATGTTCCAACCAGGGCATCGTAGAGAGAATAGAGGGTCTTCTGCCAAACATCCATAAAACTAAACCTGAAGACAGCACACTCCTAGGAGCTCCCCTGGGGTTGAAAGCCATCGATGAGGTCCTTGATAAGAAAATCGCCGATCTTAAGAGGATGGATGGGAGGATTGAGGATATTGATGCTCATGATGCACTCTACCTCATCACCAGATGTCTGTCCCTCCCCAGGTTAACCTACTTTCTGAGGTGTTCACCATCTTACAGTAGCCAAAAACTAAGTGAGTATGACCGGTTACTGAAATCAATGCTAGAAAAAGCCCTTAACCTCTCTCTTGATGACCTGCAGTGGAAACAAGCCTCTCTTCCCGTAAGACTTGGGGGCCTCGGAGTTCGAACAGCAACGCAAATCGCTGTTCCAGCCTTCCTGTCCTCCTTATCAGCATCCGACGACCTTGTGAAGGAAATTCTACCTGCCCACTTACATCAGCTGGCAGGTGTACATGATCCCAATTTTACACGCTGTGCCACAGAGTGGGCCTCTCGTGCAGGCCCATCACCTCAACCACCATCCCCAAAAGCCCACAGGCAATCCAGCTGGGATGGCCCCATTGTAGACAAACTTGCTGCAGAGTGCCTGGATGCTGCATCAACACAGCACGACATTGCTCGCCTCACAGCAGTAGCAGCCCCACATGCAGGGGATTTCCTGTTAGCAACCCCAATGTCGGCAACTGGCACGCGTCTCACACCACACGCCCTCCGAATTGCTGTGGCCCTCCGCCTTGCTGCCCCAATCCACACCAGATATAGGTGTATTTGCGGCGAGGTGGTGGCTGACGGGTACGGCCACCATGGCCTACTCTGCCAAAGTACAGGAGGATGGCACTCGAGGCACAGTGAAGTTAACGACATCATCAAGAGGAGCCTCACCACAGCTGGATGCCCAGCTGAGAGAGAGCCTTGTTACCTAACGCCCCGTAACTCTGATGCTCTTATTGGCCGCCCGGATGGTATCACAGTGAACCCCTGGAAGAATGGCAAGCAGTTGGTATGGGACTACATGTGCGTATCAACCCTGGCTAACACCTACATTGAACTCAGTGTTGTACAACCAGGTGGCGCTGCCACCCACAGGGAAGCAGCCAAATCCCGTAAGTATAGAGAACTGGATCACCACTACAATTTTGTCCCCATTGCTTCTGAGACACTCGGCACCTGGGGTAAAAGTGCTACCAGTTTTTTGAAGGAACTGGGTTCTAGGCTCATTGAAACAACAAGGGACCCTAGAGCTGCCAGCTTTCTTTTCCAGCGCCTCAGCGTGGCGATACAGAGGGGAAATGCGCACTGCATCCAGCGTTCCTGGCCGCCATCTGAGGAGCTGGAGGAACTCGACAACTTATGATAACTATCTTTGTAACCTATATGTAACTCCTTTTTTGTAACAAAGTTCAAATAAAGCAAATATATATGTGTACATACAAAAGAATGGGGGTGGTAGGAGAAGAAAATATTAGTGTTCAGTGAGAAACCACAAGGTCTCCTCTGAATACGTTTTATTTTCTTCTCCGAGGCTATGGGTCCCCACATTGGCACCAGAGGTGGTACCCTCACAAACTTATATATATATATATATTATATATATAAATTTATAATATATATATTGATAAACATTATAAATAATAATATATATATAAATATTTTGGTAGCAGTCTTTCCTGTATATATATATATATATATATATATATATATATATATATATATATATATATATATATATATATATATATATATATATAACTGAAAACTCACACCCCCGAAGTGACTCGAACCCATACTCCCAGGAGCAACGCAACTGGTATGTACAGGGATGCCTTAAACCACTTGACCATCACGACCGGACATAAGGAAGTGATAGCCTGAGCTATATGAACCACTTCCCCGCCGGCACCTGGATGGTTATCTTGGGCATAGCATTTTATCAAATCACCTCTTTTTTGGGGCAACACGTGAGGAACACAAATGCAAACAAGCCTGAATGGTCCCCAGGACTAGATACAACTGAAAACTCACACCCCGAAGTGACTCGAACCCATACTCCCAGGAGCAACGCAACTGGTATGTACAGGGATGCCTTAAACCACTTGACCATCACGACCGGACATAAGGAAGTGATAGCCTGAGCAATATGAACCACTTCCCCGCCGGCACCTGGATGGTTATCTTGGGCATAGCATAGCATGGTTCATATAGCTCAGGCTATCACTTCCTTATG
Organism: Procambarus virginalis; assembly: GCA_020271785.1. NCBI lineage: Eukaryota > Metazoa > Arthropoda > Malacostraca > Decapoda > Cambaridae > Procambarus > Procambarus virginalis. Next base: position 23,705 of record WNGS01164431.1, read on the forward strand.
TCCGGTCGTGATGGTCAAGTGGTTTAAGGCATCCCTGTACATACCAGTTGCGTTGCTCCTGGGAGTATGGGTTCGAGTCACTTCGGGGGTGTGAGTTTTCAGTTGTATCTAGTCCTGGGGACCATTCAGGCTTGTTTGCATTTGTGTTCCTCACGTGTTGCCCCAAAAAAAGAGGTGATTTGATAAAATGCTATGCCCAAGATAACCATCCAGGTGCCGGCGGGGAAGTGGTTCATATAGCTCAGGCTATCACTTCCTTATGTCCGGTCGTGATGGTCAAGTGGTTTAAGGCATCCCTGTACATACCAGTTGCGTTGCTCCTGGGAGTATGGGTTCGAGTCACTTCGGGGGTGTGAGTTTTCAGTTGTATCTAGCCCTGGGGACCATTCAGGCTTGTTTGCATATATATATATATATATATATATATATATATATATATATATATATATTTATATTTTAATAAGTAAATATAAATGTTTAGGTTTGAAAATTTTGCATTAAAGAAAACGATGCCATCCTCTATGTTTTTTTTTTTTAATAATATGGAGGAGAAACCATTTCATAAAATTAAAAATACTTTAATAGCTCTTTTTCAATAGAATTTAAAATTTTTGATGCAATATTGGGAAAGTTTTATTAACGTATTACTATGAGTCTCAAATAAGAATTTATGATAAATTATAATGACGCAAATTTCCTCCAGATATTTAAATTTTACTAAAACTGAGTGAATTCAAGACACATAAAATTGGTAAATTTTAACAATAAAAAAGACAATGTTTTATATTATCATTTATTGATATTTATACTCATAAGAAAAATTATAAAAAATCATTTATTTTCCTTAAAGTTTTTAAAATAATAGCATACTATTTTGCAGGCTTAAGAAAATAAAAATTAATTTTCTACATACATTTGTTGAAATACTCCAGTAATAGCTTCGCTCATTATATTTTTGACTTGTTCTCAATAAAATATTTATTTTTGTAGTAAACTTACTACTCTCGTTCAATATTATAAATTTCTATAAAACATATTTGGGTTTAGATGAGCGTGCTATGTAAAGTAGTCCAATAATACAAAATTTTTTACTTTTCGGGGAACAACAGTCTACTTTTGTACGTTGGACTAACATTTTCTGGAGAATAGGTTGATCCACCAATAGACATGAAGGCGTATGTGACAAAAATAAGAGCCTGGGTGTCATTGTATAATATAATTGGTAATTGGAAAGGCGGGACCCAGGAGCTGAAGTTTGCTCCTGCAAGCACTGATCGGTAAGAACACTCACAGCCAAATACTTCCTTCCAGGGTACAATTTCTCAGTGGGTAATTATATAGGCTGTACTGTTTAATAGAGGAGGGACCCGGCAGTGCCCGGGTGTCTCTCGATCCCCCCTTCCCCACTCCCCCTCTCATCTAACTTTCCTTATTCCTCTCCCCCCCCTTTCTTACACCCCCTTCTTATCTCACGTTTTTCCCTCTCTCCCAATCTCCTCCTATCCCACCCCTCGTACTAAACTATCGTAGTTACGTAGTTAAACTTAGAAATTATCTTACTAAAATAGATCCACAAAATAGAGAATATCCTTGATAACCTAGCAAACCCAGTTCCAGATATCATCTTCCTCGGAGACTTCAATCTACCCAGTTTAAAATTGAGAATAGTAAACAATAACATTATAGCAGGAAATCAACCTGGAAATAACCAACCACAGGTCAGAGAACTACTGAGATTCTGTGACAAATTCTCGCTCAGTCAGCAGATTACAGAACCAACTAGGAACGAGAACACGCTGGACCTGATATTCACGAACAATGAGGAGCTAATCAGAGACATTACTGTCTCAGACACTACGTACTCGGACCACAAGCTCATTGAAGTGCAAACTAACATTAATAATGGTATTAGGCCCAAGAGAAACAACAAGCGAGAAGGGCTATTCAATAAATTCAATTTTAATAATAAAAGGATAGACTGGGAGAAAATAAACAGGGAACTTACAAACATTCAATGGGAAAATGTTCTAAGAAATAAAAATCCTACACAAGGAATAGAAAAGCTGACTTCTGAAGCATATGAAGTCTGTCTGAAACATGTTCCTTTGAGGAAAGCCAGAAAGAGGTCAAATGTAGAAAGAGAACGCAGACGACATTACAAAAGAAGGAAGAAATTAACGGAAATGCTTAAGCAGACACGACTTTCCATACAAAGAAGAAATAATTTAAACAGTGAGATTGAAGAAATCGAACAGAGACTGAAGCATTCCTATCAGACTGAAGAAAGGCAACTAGAACAGAAAGCAATTCAAGAAATAAAGAAAAACCCAAAATATTTCTTCACATATGCTAAATCAAAAGCGAAAACCACTGCCAGTATTGGACCTATTCGTATTAGTGAAGGTTCATACACTGAGGATGACAAAGAAATTAGTGAAATCCTAAAAAAGCAGTATGAGGACATGTTTAGCACTCCGATGCTCAGCATGAAAGTGGAAGATTCTGACAATTTCTTTATGAATGATACTCAAACACCTGTAAAAATAACTGATATCAACACGAGCGTAACAGGTTTTGAAAGAGAAATTGACAATATGCCCATGCACTCACCCCGAGTCCAGACTCATGGAATTCAATATTTATAAAGAAATGCAAAGTGCCAGTGGCACAGGCACTCAGTATAGTGTGGAGGAAGAGCTTGGACACAGGGGAGATACCAGATGCACTTAAAGCAGCAGACATTGCCCCTCTACACAAGGGTGGTAACAAAGCATTGGCAAAGAATTATAGACCAGTTGCACTGATGTCCCACATAATAAAAGTATTTGAGAGTGATCAGGAGTCAGGTCACTAGATTCATGGAAACCAATGACCTCCACAATCCAGGCCAACATGGATTTAGAGCAGGAAGATCATGCCTCTCACAGCTACTTGACCACTATGACAAAATCACTGAGGCATTAGAGGAAAAACATAATGCAGATGTCGTATACACAGATTTTGCAAAGGCATTCGACAAATGTGACCATGGAGTGATTGCACATAAAATGAGGTCAATGGGTATAACTGGTAAAGTAGAACGCTGGATACTCAATTTCCTGTCGAACAGAATACAAAGAGTAACAGTCAATCAAGTAAAATCGAGTCCGAGCGCAGTTAAAAGCTCTGTACCTCAAGGTACAGTCCTTGCACCACTGCTGGTCCTTATTCTCATATCAGATATAGACAAAAACACAAGTCACAGCTTCGTGTCATCCTTTGCAGATGACACAAAAATCAGCATGAAAATTAACTCTGCTGAAGACATTGATAAACTACAAACAGATATTAACAAAGTTTTCGACTGGGCAGCAGAAAATAACATGATGTTTAACGGTGATAAATTCCAGGTACTCAGATACGGCAAAAATGAGGATCTTAAACATAATACAGGGTACAAAATACAATCGAATCTGCCCATAGTAGGAAAACAGCATGTCAAGGATTTGGGAATAATGATGTCCGACGACCTAACGTTTAGGGAGCATAACCAAGCAAGTATTGCCTCAGCCAGAAAAATGATAGGATGGATTACGAGAACCTCCAAGTCCAGAGATCCCATCACAATGGTTGTACTCTTCAAGTCACTTGTGTTGTCCCGTCTTGAGTACTGCTCAGTACTCACTTCCCCCTTCAGAGCAGGAGAGATTGCTGAAATAGAGGGAATACAGAGAACATATACGGCACGCATAGACGAGATAAAGCACCTAAATTGTTGGGAACGTCTCAAAGCTCTCCAAATGTACTCACTAGAAAAGAGACGAGAGAGATACCAAATAATATACACATGGAAAATACTGGAGGGAGAGGTCCCAAATCTGGACAGTAAAATAACAACGTACTGGAGTGAACAACATGGAAGAAAATACAAAATAGAACCAGTGAAGAGCAAGGGGTGCCATAGGCTCACTCAGAGAACACTGTATGAACATCAGAGGTCCACGGTTGTTCAACGTCCTACCAGCGAGAATCAGAAATATTACAGGAACAACCGTGGACATCTTCAAGAGGAAACTAGATTGTTTCCTTCAAGGAGTGCCGGACCAACCGGGCTGTGGTGGGTATGTGGGCCTGCGGGCCACTCCAAGCAACAGCTTGGTGGACCAAACTCTCACAAGTCAAGTCTGGCCTCGGGCCCGGCTTGGGCAGTAGAAGAACTCCCAGAACCCCATCAACCAGGTATATGTGGGCCTGCGGGCCGCTCCAAGCAACAGCCTGGTGGACCAAACTCTCACAAGTCAAGTCTGGCCTCGGGCCGGGCTTGGGCAGTAGAAGAACTCCCAGAACCCCATCAACCAGGTATATGTGGGCCTGCGGGCCGCTCCAAGCAACAGCCTGGTGGACCAAACTCTCACAAGTCAAGCCTGGCCTCGGGCCGGGCTTGGGGAGTAGAAGAACTCCCAGAACCCCATCAACCAGGTATATGTGGGCCTGCGGGCCGCTCCAAGCAACAGCCTGGTGGACCAAACTCTCACAAGTCAAGCCTGGCCTCGGGCCGGGCTTGGGCAGTAGAACAACTCCCAGAACCCCATCAACCAGGTATATGTGGGCCTGCGGGCCGCTCCAAGCAACAGCCTGGTGGACCAAACTCTCACAAGTCAAGCCTGGCCTCGGGCCGGCTTAGGGAGTAGAAGAACTCCCAGAACCCCATCAACCAGGTATCAACCCTCCAAATTTCTCCACACTTTCCCCCCCCCCCCATATCCCCCTCTCACATCTCTTCCCCTCCCCTCTCCACTCTCTACCCTCTCTTTCCCACTCTCATATCTTCCCCTTTCTCCTCAGCTCTCTTCAAACATCACACATTTTGCTCTTTTTCCTTCCTTCCCCTTTCTCTCTCTCTCTCTCTCTCCCTGCTACTTTATCCCTTATAATATTATAAGACCACAGATCAGCATGTCTTTATAGTTCAGCCCGTCCTCCTAAGGTTTCCCAGCGTCTAGAAATTATCGTACTAAAGTTCCTACTTCTAAACTACCAGAGGAACTAAGACAGAAAACGGAACAGTATCTAAATTGTGCTAGCCGCTATGTACTATTTCAAGTACGACAATTTTTGGCCTTAGAGAGACTATACGTCAATATAAGACGTTCTATTAGGAGGATGGGTTGTATAATTAATGAAATATACAATATAAAATAGTCCCACTCCTTCTCCTTCTTAAGGAGGGGGTGGGAAGTGGGGGAGCGAGGAAGGAGCCAGGAAGATGGGTGAGGCTCTGTTATTAGTTACTTGTTATCGCCCTCTACGGCCAAAGTATCATAAATAAGGATTTTATTTTAAATTTCCAAAAATCAGTGCACAATGTTGTCAAATTTTATACGAACTTTTTTCTGTGTAATCTGGGAACTGGGCGCCTGTGACACTGGCAAAATCGCCGTGTTGGTGGGTATGTTACCGTACCCTTCTGCTCCTTCGTGGCACTCTGCCCCTTCTTGAATTCTTTCGAATTCATTATCGAGAATTCGACCTCGATCCGACCATGTTGGGCATGCACCCAGCAGGATTCAGAGTATAAAGTTTGGTGTAGTTAGCCCCAAGCGTCTGGACATTCTAATTTATAGATCAAGATAATGCTGTGATTTAATGTTACATTTGTTTAACCCCATATGTTTGCCATAGTTCATTTTTCTGGAACTTCAATCCTCTTGTCCAACTTTTTCAGTACTTCCAAGGTCTGTGTACCGACCGTAGAATCAATAGCTTTACAGGAATTAATAGCTTACAGTCTCCGTGGTGTCGTGGTAAGACACTCGCCTGGCGTTCCGCGAGCGCTATGTCATGGGTTCGTATCCTGGCCGGGGAGGATTTACTGGGCGCAATTCCTTAACTGTAGCCTCTGTTTAACGCAACAGTAAAAATGTGTACTTGGATGAAAAAACGATTCTTCGCGGCGGGGATCGTATTCCAGGGACCTGCCCGAAACGCTACGTGTACTAGTGGCTGTACAAGAATGTAACAACTTCTTCTTCTTCTTGATAGTAGGTGCAGTTTGCATGAAGGGTTTGTCCTCCCGATGACTGCACCAGTACAGATGTTGGTGGACGCGTTTATCTTGAGGATGATAAGAGTTTCAAAAGTGCTTGTTGCGTTGTGGTGTAGACAGAGGAGCGGCGACTAGAACAGAGGTGTGAGTTAGAGCGAGACTTGCCGCACCGTAGTGTTGTGTTTATGGTCTCAGCTGATCCTTGGTACTGCGACGAGGCGGTTGTTTTCTGTGTTTAGCTGTTGGTGGCGCCAGGTATTAATGTGGCGCGGGTCAGATGTGGCCCAATTTGTTGGTCGACTGGAGATATTTAGCCAGTGCTTTGACTATTTGGTATTTTTCTTGTAACGAGTGGTCACCGCCTCCTAATATATGCTCGATGGTGAAGGGTATTTTAAGTGAAATAAGTACTTGTTTGAGATTTACTCTGGCACTATAATGTCGGAAGCAGTGAAGGAGATAGTGTTCGACTGTTTCAGGCACCTGACAGTGGATGCAGAGTTCGTTGATGTCTGTTCTGTACTTTGAGCTGTGTGCTGCTAGTTTGGTATGTCCCAGCCTTAATCTGGTCATCGCTATATCAATTTCTCTGCTTTTATATCTGACATGTTTCCAAGTTTCCCATTTCTTTTTTATGGACCCATAGTGCAAAGGTGAGCATAACGTTTTCCATTTCGTCGCAAAATCTTGGGTGATGGCATTTTTGAAGGCTCCTTTACGTGCAACATGGGGAATTGGATGACGGGTAATGTGAGGTGTGTTGTGCATTGCTTTGGCTAGTTGATCTACTAGTTCATTATGGAGAATACCACAATGCGCTGGGACCCATTGGATAGAGGTATCATAACCGTTTAATCGATGTTCATGAAGAAGTTGAAGACATGGGTAAACAAACTCCTTGCACGTTGTTGAAGAGTATGTAATGGCTTGAATCGCACTCTTGGAGTCACTACAGATTGTATATGTCCCGATTGGTAATGTTGTGATTATTTGGAGAGCTTGATATAAGGCATATAATTCAGCTGTGAAAACAGATAGTTGGTTTGGTAATCGCCATCCCTGCTTGAGATGGTATTCCGGTATCCATACAGCGCTAGTGACCGAGGGTACGTTGTTCATGATGATGCGAGATCCATCTGTATAAATCTCTGTGGTATTTGGGTAGCAATTTTTCATTGTTGAGAGAAAGACTGAGGCTATGGCTGAGTTTGGTGCAGACTTTGGAATGTTGTCTTCGAGTTGTATTGCTGTATTAGGAGTTGTATAAAGCCAAGGTGGAATAGGGGGAACAGTAAGTTGGGTTTCCGAGTTTTGGAGTAGAGAGAGGTCTATATTTAGGTTGTTTGTAGCCCGTGTGAGGAAAGGTTGCGAGTGATTTGTTGGGAAGCGGGGGATATGTGGGTTAACTGTTGGGTTAATTTTTGATCTGTATGGGTGTGTCTGGTGAGCAGTGGTACAGAGTGACAGATAGTTGGCACACATTATGTCTCGTCTGATGGCTAGGCTTGTGAGGCCCGTTTCCCCGTAAAGTCCGAGGATAGGAGTGGAACGCATTGCGCCACATATAAGTCGCATGGCATTGTTTTGAATGACCTCTAGGCTCTGTAGGTTGGTAGGCGCAGCCGACGCATATGCTTGGCAACAATAGTCCAGTTGGCTGCGAATGTAGGTTGTATAGAAACGGAGCAGGATTTTATGGTGTGCTCCCCAGGTGGTGCCAGTGAGGGCTTTCAGTATGGCGAGTCGGGGTTGTGTCGTCTGTTTAAGGTGTTGAATGTGTGCTTTCCAGGTAAGTGAGGGCGAGTCTAAGTGCATGCCAAGGTATTTATGTTCTTGTACGTGTTGGATGGGAGTGTTGTGTATTGTGAGGGTAGGTAGATGAGCAAGTCTTTTTTTAGTGAAAATTTGATAATAGGTTTTGGTAGTACTAACTTGAAGGCCCCATTGTTGTGTCCAATCTATGAGGTGGTCAAGTGCTGTTTGCATTGTTGAGACTGTATTAGGTAAGGCATTGTCTGAATAATACAATGTTAAGTCGTCAGCGTACGCCGAGAGGTGAACAGGATGGGTATTTGGCAAATCTGCTAAGAATGCAGCAAAAAGGGTTGGGCTTAGTATGGAGCCTTGTGGGACACCCGTTTGTATTGGGATGTCATCGGAAAACTCGCCTTGTATATACAACTCTTGTATATATCTCAAAAAAAAAAAAAAGAATGTAAAAACACAAATATTATGTATTCTCAGAACTCAACGTACCTTCTTGTAAAAAAATAAATAAATAAATACAAAATTAAGTTTTAGTTTAGTTTAGTTCATTTATTATGCACCCCATACCCATCTTGTGGGCGGTAGTGGAAAGGGTTACAGAGGCACATAATGGGCTCAGGGACTGAACCCCACAATTCATTTAGCTAAGCAAGTTACAATCTTGATGAGCTAGTTACAAAATTCAATAAGTCGTCACATCAACAATGGGTTCGAGATCGACCTCAAGTACAGGTTCTAAATTAAGCAACTGACATATGTGGAGAACTAGTGTCACAATTTATATGTTTGTCCTGCACACCGCCCCCCATCCAGTGGGTAGCGGTGGATAGGTTACAATCACTCAGTTACTACCTACAGTTAGCAAACTGGGGATATTTGGCTAGAATTTCTGGTAGCAGATCATTTTGAATGAAATATTTACACATCACTGGAACATTGGTTATAGAATTGTCTCTAAATTCACGTATGTTTTCGCACTCCATCACATAGTGACGGAGGGTGTGGGAATAATTTTGTTGACACAGTTTACATTTGGTTAGGTCTACATCAGCAGATAATGAGAATTCCTAGAGATACTTGTAACCGAGTCTAAGCCGAGCAGTAGTAACATCTAGAAGTCTGCTGATTTTATTGGATGATCCATAGATGTGGGGCTCCTCTTGCATGATAGTGTAATATCTACTAAAACATCTACTGCTGACTGCCGTGTACCATTGCTATAACCCTGACTACCCTTAACCATGATATTGTAATCATTCACTGTACTCTGTGATCGTCTCTCTGACCTTTGTATAATTCTCTTTCTCTCTTCACTTAATAACCCAGCTCAACACTGTTACAGTCCAGTATGATCCCTCACTGGACTGCCACGAATATAAAACTGAATATTAAATGAGGACATAACAAGGATAGGGGTTATTAATTAACAAAATGATAATAAAACATTAACACTGCCACCACCTTCCAAACATAAATGAATGTGTCTATAATTATTGGTCCCCAGGAAGGAAGGGACTCAATAATCAGGGAACTCAACGGGCAAGTAATTGAATCTGAATGGATTAATACTGTAGTCTGACTGAACTGAACGGGAGATTCTAGGGCGACTTTACTATTCATAAGATGGAGAACACAGGTGAATTTCCAGTACAGCATTTGAAGATCACAAGAATGAATAACACAGTCAATAATCAAAGGAGACAGATAACTCACCAAAATGACATTAACATTATTTTATTATTGAAACTGTATATTTAAATCACAATTGAAATATAGCCTACTCTGAATAACACCTACGAGGCAATGGATAGTAATACTAATATACAAGAACATTGGAGCACAACTACCTTCAATACTGCAGCTTGCCAAATGATGTTGATTTGCTGCCCGCAGGTCAATTGACCTGCACCCCAATTGGAGTCCCCAGACACACTGAATCTTCTCTATTAAAAAACGCTTAACAGTGGAACAGGCTCCACCCCCTAGTTCCTAGGCCCAAATTAACTCCGCCTATCCCAAGCCTATGGCCAATGGATTTAAACATAACTAGGTGATCTAGAAACCGGGCCAATGGCATGGGCAGGCACTACCCTGAGAGGCCCCGCCTTCCCAGGCATACATGTCTTTAACCAATTCGGAGCAGGCTTGACCATAAGGGTCAATTCCTCTTGACAGAACTCCAAAACTGTGAAGACACCAACGACTTTCCTGAGGTCATGCCGGCTGAGGCACCCACGTGTAACTTGAGAAGGAGACAAGGGGGCCACTATGGGACCCATACACCTCCGAGCAATGTTTACCAAAACTGATAATTTATGTTCAAGCCCGTCTCCCCAAGATAAAGAGTAAGGACATTTGACTCGTCTGGTATGGGGAAGGGACCGTTGAGAGGGGAGAGAGGGAATGAGAGGGAATGAGAGGTGGATGGAGAGGGGAAAAATTGAGTGGGGGAAGCCAAAGGTATCCAAGACCACCCTCAGGTCAACTTCTTGGACCTTGACAAATGGGCGAAAGGGGGGGGGGTGAAGGGAGGAAGACGAAATGACGGGAAGGGGAGGGGAGAAAGGGAGAAAGGGAGAAGGGGAGAAGGGGAGAAGGGAGAACCAATGATCTGAGCGCCAGATCATTACAACTCCCCCCTCCTCGGAAATTAAGAAATTTGTGTGTAAAGAAATTTACAAACACTTTTCTTATCCAGAACCCTGACCTACCGTTATCATTAAAAACAACATTTAACTCAACAATAAATGACCCAATGCCTCAAAACAACAGAAATAATTATCTAATCCTAACTAATAATGGCAAAACAAATAAAAACAAATAATGTTTTCCTCCAAAACAAATAATGGCACCACCAAAAGGTGTGCCCCAGCATGTATACATACATAACAAACACAGCAATAATACATAAACCATAAGGACAGAGACCGTCTCTAATCCTGGCTGTCCACTTGGATGCAGCCCTGTACTCTTCCAACTACCTGGAAGACAAAACATCCTGTACCTGTCTTGATATAGTAACAAATAACTGGGAAAATCCAAACCTAACAATTATCAACTAGCTAAAGTCAGCCGATAGCCTTCAGCTATCCCAGTATTCCACCTGGAATAAAGATCAAACACATCACATAGAAACATTAAAAAAAATCAATGTCATTAAAAATAAAAACATTCTATCAAAATAGAGGAATACTACCTCTCAGGGGCCCAGTGTCCCACACCTGTGGCAACTGCCTACCACAGCGTGTCCATATCCTTAAACCTAAAATATAAATACACAAAAATATTTTTATTAAAAAAATCAATGTCCGCAGACATGTCTCTTAACCAACAACAACACACTGGATATGAGTTCCTCAACTCCTAATATCCCAGAGTTCATGCTCAAGTCCACAACAACAGCGGGTGAACACATTTTTTCAGACTGTGTACCACACCTTATTGTTCAGTAATCCACAATATATATATATATATATATATATATATATATATATATATATATATATATATATATATATATATATATATATATATATATATATATATATATATATATATATATATATATATATATATATATATATATATATATATATATATATATATCAGTATCTAGGATCTAGAAAAATCTAGATAAAGTTCCCCACTGATCAACGTTTCTAGAGATCCTACTAGATGGTTCTCAAACCAGTTCACTCATACAACTTTTCTAGAGACAAGGTAATTTTCTAGTAACAATTTTCTAGATGTTCACTTTCTAGTTTTATTTCTCTATTTCACTAGTTCTAGTTTTCAACATTTAATACTGTTCCAGAGAGCTTTCCGAAGGTGTACAGAGGTGTTACTATCAGATGGAAAATTAAAAATTGAACTAACTGTTCCGAGTTATTAACACAGTTTACTATATTACTTATAATTCATTTTACATTAAACTTTTCTATACAGAAGTTCTATCGTTCGGTCCTAGTGACATCTCGTTGCTGTAGATTCCGGCGACTACCTCATGTTGCTTGAAGATCCTGGTCATCTGGAAGTTCCATTTCCGGCCTCGGCCAACTACGGACAGTACAGGGGGTCTCGTACTACCCGCACCTGACTTGAGTGACAGCTGACAGCTGGCGGCTGTCAGCTCAGGTGGACCCCGCTAACAGGAACCCGGGTTCACCTCTTCTTTTCGCTCCCATACAGCCCTGATGGATTGTTGTTAACCATGGCTGCCACAGTAGAGCACAGCTTCGACGTGTCACGATGTCTCGCGTTGGTAGTGAGGTTCGAGTGACGTTGAAGAGGATGGCATGGTGACAGGACAGGTGGGCCCTGCCTCAGCTCCTGGGCGACGTCATCTACCGGCGTTTACTTGTTATCCCGGTACTACTGGGCCGGTACACCTTTCCATGCAACCCCTCGTGCAGCTGAGCTTAGGCCGAGGTACAGGGTTGTACCTCCTCTGGCGATTCAGCAGCACTCCGTAGCGGTAGTGCTGTTCGTACCCGGGACCGCCTTGTTGCCTCTTCGTTACCACAGACGACGCAACCACAGGTTTTGAGAGAGCTGACAGTCGTTGCAATTAGCGTTCTTCTTCGTAGACCACTCGTCTTGAACTTCCGGTTTCCCCGCAGTCTTGACTACGCGGCTGGTGGGCTTGGTTGGTGACCTTGAGACAGCTAGCCCCCGGCTGTGATGACGACTGACTCTGCTCCGTGAAGACAGCATGGCTGGACTGGGACAACCTCGTTAGTGACGTGAGGTGTCGGCCGGGTGACTGTACGCCAGTCACCCCTTCCGGATAACCAATTGACGAGTTACCGGGTACAAGGGGGAGGACTTTATGTAACGTGCCTCAGACCCCGATCTTATGAGCCAGGTGGGTCCTCCCCAAACCTGCTGATCTCGATCCTTGGTTCATGTGTGACTGGGAGGCTGGAACTGGTGTACCATCAGACCTCGTTCCGCGAGCGCTATGTCATGGGTTCGTATCCTGGCCGGGGAGGATTTACTGGGCGCAATTCCTTAACTGTAGCCTCTGTTTAATGCAACAGTAAAATGTGTACTTGGATGAAAAAACGATTATTCGCGGCGGGGATCGTATTCCAGGGACCTGCCCGAAACGCTACGCGTACTAGTGGCTGTACAAGAATGTAACAACTCTTGTATATATCTCAAAAAAAAAAAAATGTAAAAACACAAATATTATGTATTCTCAGAACTCAACGTACCTTCTTGTAAAAAAATAAAAAAATAAATACAAAATTAAGTTTTAGTTTAGTTTAGTTCATTTATTATGCACCCCATACCCATCTTGGGGGCGGTAGTGGAAAGGGTTACAGAGGCACATAATGGGCTCAGGGACTGAACCCCACAATTCATTTAGCTAAGCAAGTTACAATCTTGATGAGCTAGTTACAAAATTCAATAAGTCGTCACATCAACAATGGGTTCGAGATCGACCTCAAGTACAGGTTCTAAATTAAGCAACTGACATATGTGGAGAGCTAGTGTCACAATTTATATGTTTGTCCTGCACACCGCCCCCCATCCAGTGGGTAGCGGTGGATAGGTTACAATCACTCAGTTACTACCTACAGTTAGCAAACTGGGGATATTTGGCTAGAATTTCTGGTAGCAGATCATTTTGAATGAAATATTTACACATCACTGGAACATTGGTTATAGAATTGTCTCTAAATTCACGTATGTTTTCGCACTCCATCACATAGTGACGGAGGGTGTGGGAATAATTTTGTTGACACAGTTTACATTTGGTTAGGTCTACATCAGCAGATAATGAGAATTCCTAGAGATACTTGTAACCGAGTCTAAGCCGAGCAGTAGTAACATCTAGAAGTCTGCTGATTTTATTGGATGATCCATAGATGTGGGGCTCCTCTTGCATGATAGTGTAATATCTACTAAAACATCTACTGCTGACTGCCGTGTACCATTGCTATAACCCTGACTACCCTTAACCATGATATTGTAATCATTCACTGTACTCTGTGATCGTCTCTCTGACCTCTGTATAATTCTCTTTCTCTCTTCACTTAATAACCCAGCTCAACACTGTTACAGTCCAGTATGATCCCTCACTGGACTGCCACGAATATAAAACTGAATATTAAATGAGGACATAACAAGGATAGGGGTTATTAATTAACAAAATGATAATAAAACATTAACACTGCCACCACCTTCCAAACATAAATGAATGTGTCTATAATTATTGGTCCCCAGGAAGGAAGGGACTCAATAATCAGGGAACTCAACGGGCAAGTAATTGAATCTGAATGGATTAATACTGTAGTCTGACTGAACTGAACGGGAGATTCTAGGGCGACTTTACTATTCATAAGATGGAGAACACAGGTGAATTTCCAGTACAGCATTTGAAGATCACAAGAATGAATAACACAGTCAATAATCAAAGGAGACAGATAACTCACCAAAATGACATTAACATTATTTTATTATTGAAACTGTATATTTAAATCACAATTGAAATATAGCCTACTCTGAATAACACCTACGAGGCAATGGATAGTAATACTAATATACAAGAACATTGGAGCACAACTACCTTCAATACTGCAGCTTGCCAAATGATGTTGATTTGCTGCCCGCAGGTCAATTGACCTGCACCCCAATTGGGGTCCCCAGACACACTGAATCTTCTCTATTAAAAAACGCTTAACAGTGGAACAGGCTCCACCCCCTAGTTCCTAGGCCCAAATTAACTCCGCCTATCCCAAGCCTATGGCCAATGGATTTAAACATAACTAGGTGATCTAGAAACCGGGCCAATGGCATGGGCAGGCACTACCCTGAGAGGCCCCGCCTTCCCAGGCATACATGTCTTTAACCAATTCGGAGCAGGCTTGACCATAAGGGTCAATTCCTCTTGACAGAACTCCAAAACTGTGAAGACACCAACGACTTTCCTGAGGTCATGCCGGCTGAGGCACCCACGTGTAACTTGAGAAGGAGACAAGGGGGCCACTATGGGACCCATACACCTCCGAGCAATGTTTACCAAAACTGATAATTTATGTTCAAGCCCGTCTCCCCAAGATAAAGAGTAAGGACATTTGACTCGTCTGGTATGGGGAAGGGACCGTTGAGAGGGGAGAGAGGGAATGAGAGGGAATGAGAGGTGGATGGAGAGGGGAAAAAGTGAGTGAGGGGGAAGCCAAAGGTATCCAAGACCACCCTCAGGTCAACTTCTTGGACCTTGACAAATGGGCGAAAGGGGGGGGGTGAAGGGAGGAAGACGAAATGACGGGAAGGGGAGGGGAGAAAGGGAGAAAGGGAGAAGGGGAGAAGGGGAGAAGGGAGAACCAATGATCTGAGCGCCAGATCATTACAACTCCCCCCTCCTCGGAAATTAAGAAATTTGTGTGTAAAGAAATTTACAAACACTTTTCTTATCCAGAACCCTGACCTACCGTTATCATTAAAAACAACATTTAACTCAACAATAAATGACCCAATGCCTCAAAACAACAGAAATAATTATCTAATCCTAACTAATAATGGCAAAACAAATAAAAACAAATAATGTTTTCCTCCAAAACAAATAATGGCACCACCAAAAGGTGTGCCCCAGCATGTATACATACATAACAAACACAGCAATAATACATAAACCATAAGGACAG
Source organism: Procambarus virginalis (assembly GCA_020271785.1). Taxonomy (NCBI): domain Eukaryota; kingdom Metazoa; phylum Arthropoda; class Malacostraca; order Decapoda; family Cambaridae; genus Procambarus; species Procambarus virginalis. Next base: position 39,149 of record WNGS01164431.1, read on the forward strand.
AGACCGTCTCTAATCCTGGCTGTCCACTTGGATGCAGCCCTGTACTCTTCCAACTACCTGGAAGACAAAACATCCTGTACCTGTCTTGATATAGTAACAAATAACTGGGAAAATCCAAACCTAACAATTATCAACTAGCTAAAGTCAGCCGATAGCCTTCAGCTATCCCAGTATTCCACCTGGAATAAAGATCAAACACATCACATAGAAACATTAAAAAAAATCAATGTCATTAAAAATAAAAACATTCTATCAAAATAGAGGAATACTACCTCTCAGGGGCCCAGTGTCCCACACCTGTGGCAACTGCCTACCACAGCGTGTCCAGATCCTTAAACCTAAAATATAAATACACAAAAATATTTTTATTAAAAAAATCAATGTCCGCAGACATGTCTCTTAACCAACAACAACACACTGGATATGAGTTCCTCAACTCCTAATATCCCAGAGTTCATGCTCAAGTCCACAATAACAGCGGGTGAACACATTTTTTCAGACTGTGTACCACACCTTATTGTTCAGTAATCCATATATATATATATATATATATATATATATATATATATATATATATATATATATATATATATATATATATATATATATATATATATATATATATATATATATATATATATATATATATATATATATATATATATATATATATATATATATATATATATATATATATATATATATATATATATATATATATATCAGTATCTAGGATCTAGAAAAATCTAGATAAAGTTCCCCACTGATCAACGTTTCTAGAGATCCTACTAGATGGTTCTCAAACCAGTTCACTCATACAACTTTTCTAGAGACAAGGTAATTTTCTAGTAACAATTTTCTAGATGTTCACTTTCTAGTTTTATTTCTCTATTTCACTAGTTCTAGTTTTCAACATTTAATACTGTTCCAGAGAGCTTTCCGAAGGTGTACAGAGGTGTTACTATCAGATGGAAAATTAAAAATTGAACTAACTGTTCCGAGTTATTAACACAGTTTACTATATTACTTATAATTCATTTTACATTAAACTTTTCTATACAGAAGTTCTATCGTTCGGTCCTAGTGACATCTCGTTGCTGTAGATTCCGGCGACTACCTCATGTTGCTTGAAGATCCTGGTCATCTGGAAGTTCCATTTCCGGCCTCGGCCAACTACGGACAGTACAGGGGGTCTCGTACTACCCGCACCTGACTTGAGTGACAGCTGACAGCTGGCGGCTGTCAGCTCAGGTGGACCCCGCTAACAGGAACCCGGGTTCACCTCTTCTTTTCGCTCCCATACAGCCCTGATGGATTGTTGTTAACCATGGCTGCCACAGTAGAGCACAGCTTCGACGTGTCACGATGTCTCGCGTTGGTAGTGAGGTTCGAGTGACGTTGAAGAGGATGGCATGGTGACAGGACAGGTGGGCCCTGCCTCAGCTCCTGGGCGACGTCATCTACCGGCGTTTACTTGTTATCCCGGTACTACTGGGCCGGTACACCTTTCCATGCAACCCCTCGTGCAGCTGAGCTTAGGCCGAGGTACAGGGTTGTACCTCCTCTGGCGATTCAGCAGCACTCCGTAGCGGTAGTGCTGTTCGTACCCGGGACCGCCTTGTTGCCTCTTCGTTACCACAGACGACGCAACCACAGGTTTTGAGAGAGCTGACAGTCGTTGCAATTAGCGTTCTTCTTCGTAGACCACTCGTCTTGAACTTCCGGTTTCCCCGCAGTCTTGACTACGCGGCTGGTGGGCTTGGTTGGTGACCTTGAGACAGCTAGCCCCCGGCTGTGATGACGACTGACTCTGCTCCGTGAAGACAGCATGGCTGGACTGGGACAACCTCGTTAGTGACGTGAGGTGTCGGCCGGGTGACTGTACGCCAGTCACCCCTTCCGGATAACCAATTGACGAGTTACCGGGTACAAGGGGGAGGACTTTATGTAACGTGCCTCAGACCCCGATCTTATGAGCCAGGTGGGTCCTCCCCAAACCTGCTGATCTCGATCCTTGGTTCATGTGTGACTGGGAGGCTGGAACTGGTGTACCATCAGACCTCGTTCCGCGAGCGCTATGTCATGGGTTCGTATCCTGGCCGGGGAGGATTTACTGGGCGCAATTCCTTAACTGTAGCCTCTGTTTAATGCAACAGTAAAATGTGTACTTGGATGAAAAAACGATTATTCGCGGCGGGGATCGTATTCCAGGGACCTGCCCGAAACGCTACGCGTACTAGTGGCTGTACAAGAATGTAACAACTCTTGTATATATCTCAAAAAAAAAAAAAAGTTGAAGAATTCTTGAGGCGTGTACCTCCTCCTGTCCGTTTATATTTAGCAGATAAAGAAGAGACCGATTACGTAAAATGTGCGAAGTCGGCTGACACTTACAGCCTCATCCACCGGCTGACACCAGAACCACCTACCAGTAAGAAGTCTTGGTACAGTTACGAGAAAGTGAGTGCAGACCAAGCTAGCTCGCAATTGTACTGTAAGTATTATAGACTCTATGGACATACCATAGATAAATGTGGTAAGTCTCAATACAAAGGTACTACTGAATCTACTAAACCCAAACAGACTCCTCCTAAGTCCGGTAAGCCTGTGATGAATGTTGGTGTTCATGTTAATGATCTTTCTCTCTTCAGTAAACACCTGTATCCTGGAACTGTCTACCAACGGTTCAGATTCGGAGGGACGTTTCAAACTGAAGATCTTGAGGGACACAGCGGCTCTTCAATCAATAATCTTGAAATCAGCTGTGCCCAATGTCGCCTACACCGGGGAAACCGTCTTCATCACTGACCTCACTGCTACTACTCCTTATCCTCTCGCCAGAGTCCACCTGGATTGTCCCTTCGTGACCGGTGAAGTCCAAGTCGCCATCAGGGAAAAGCCTTTTCCCATGCCTGGAGTGCAACTTCTCCTGGGCAACGACTTAGCAGAAGACCTGCAACCGACCAACCTGATCGTCATGGAGAAACCCCAGGTGTGTACCTCTGTGATGGATAATCCGATCTTTGAGTATGTTCCAGCAAAGGTTCAAGAGAGTGATGAAGTTTCTCCTCCGGTTTTGGTGACCACCCGTGCACAAGCTGCACGACCGCAACCAGCTGACTCTACTGCTACCGCTGTCCCTCAAGACCCTCTGAAACTACCCCCGAATCTTACCGCGTTGGAGTTCCGTAAGTTACAGAGGGAAGATCTTACCTTGACACCATTGTTCTTCCAGGCTGAGACTCAACCTGACAGTATCCCTGGGTTCTTCCTAGAGAACGAGTTGCTCTACCGCAGATACAGACCCAGTAAACTGAAGGAGGAGGACGATTGGGCCAACGTCGAACAACTAGTGATTCCTACCAGCCTGCGGCCCACTATTCTACACCTGGCCCACGGAGCACTGTCACACTACGGTTTTAACAAAACCTACCACGGAATTCGACAAGACTACTACTAGCCAGATATGGTTAACAATGTCAAACAGCACGTCAAAGAGTGTCATACATGTCAGATGGCAGGTAAACCGAACATCTCTATCCCCAGAGCACCACTGACACCCATTCAGGTGCCTGCGGAACCTTTCCACAGACTTATTATAGACTGTGTTGGTCCTTTACCTCGGACCAGTTCTGGCAACGCCTATATACTAACCATCCTGTGTCCTACCACCAGATTCCCCATAGCAGTTCCAGTAAAGAACATTACGGCTGCTACTGTGGTGAAACACTTACTGAAGATCTTCACCCAGTATGGATTTCCAAGGGAGGTTCAGAGTGACTGTGGCACCAACTTCACCAGTGATCTCTTCAAACAGACACTGGAAGAGTTCAACATCACACAGGTACTGTCCAGCCCCTATCATCCTTCTTCACAGGGTTCTCTTGAGCGTAGTCATCAAACTATTAAAGCACTCCTAAAAAAGTTTTGCAATGAGACCTCTAAGGATTGGGATAAACAACTTTATCTCATCATGTGTATTTTCAGAAGTCTTCCCAATGAGTCTCTAGGAGTATCTCCTTATGAGATGCTCTACGGACGAAAGTGCAATACTCCTCTCAAGGCTTTCAAAGACTCTCTACGTGACGCCACCTTCAATGAGCATCAGAATGTGCCCCAGTTTCTTCAAAACCTACAACACATTCTAGAGAGGGTGCATTCCTTTGCCAAGGACAATCTATTGAAAGCCCAAGAGAGGATGAAAACTCATTACGACCAGCACAGCAAAGTAAGGAAATTTAAACAGGGAGACTTTGTGCTTGCTTACTTTCCTATCCCAGGTTCTCCCTTGCAAAACAGGTTTTCAGGACCCTACCGCATCAGGGAGTGCAGAAACAACCACAACTACGTTCTCGAGACTCCAGATAGGCGGGGGAAGACGCAATTGTGCCACGTTAACCTCCTGAAGCTATATAATGGTACTCCTCCCACTGTGTTGCTAAACTACTCTACCTTTAAAGGTCCATACCTCCACAGTGAGACCTTCCTTGCTTCTCCTCCCAAAAGCACTGACACTGAGTCAGCACTTTCCAACTCGGAAATCCTAACTGATCTTCATAATTACTTTCAGGACAATAATAGTGCACCTCTCATCAAAATCTTCAAGGAACATCAGGAGTTGTTCCGAGATGATCCACAAAAGTGTAATGTGATTCAGCACGACATCCAACTGCTCCCTGACACTCGGCCGATTCGCCAACCATTCTACCGAATCAGCCCAAGCAAGAAGGAAGTCAGGCGTGCGCAGGTACAGTACCTCCTGGACCATGGACTGGCTACCCCTTGTGGGTCCCCCTGGGCCTCACCCTGTATCTTGGTGCCAAAACCCCAAGGTAAGGTCAGGTTATGCACCGACTACCTGAAATTGAATAATGTGACTGTCAAGGATGCGTACCCATTACCTAGAATAAATGACATCCTTGACGCCATTGGTAATGCCCGCTACCTGTCCCAAGTGGACTTGCTCAAGGGGTATTACCAAGTATGCTTAACAGAGCGAGCCAAAGAAATATCTGCCTTTATCACTCCCTTTGGACTTTTCAGATATGAACGCCTTCCCTTTGGACTATGCAATGCCCCGGCCACCTTTCAGAGAGCTGTCAACCGCGTCATCCAAGGCTTGGATAACACCTACGCCTATTTGGATGATATCGTTGTAGCATCCAACACCTGGAGCGAACACCTGCAACGATTGTTCGCCAAGCTCCTGACAGCCGGCCTCACCATCAACCTGGGCAAGTCCACCTTTGCCAAAGGTAAAGTGCGTTATCTGGTGTCATGTTCACAGAAAATGGTACCATCCGTTTTCTATGTGCGGCGGCTGGACGCCAGGGGAGAAGGTAAACAAAGCACAGGACGCCTGCCAAGCTTGGGAGCCATAGTCATGTAATCGTTTATTATTATTAAAGTCAGTAACCAGGAATGACTTTACATCAACCTTACTACCAAGACTATCTCAGCTATACACCCAGACACCACATTGGCGACGAGGATGAACTGGGAACGCAGGTATTTTGTTCAACAAAACACAAGGAAGGAGCATGCTGTCTCGCCCAGAGAAGGAAGGAGAAGCTGTCTGTGATCAGCATACCCGATGCTGTATGCAACCCCATGCTGTGTGCTGACTGTTGCTGTGTGCTGATCGTTGCTGTGTGCTGGCCGTTGCTGTGTGCTGGCCAATGCTGTGTGCTACCCAAGCTGTGCTGAGTGTTGCTGTGAGAGAGGAATCTGCCGACGCTGTGTACGAAACGACGCTTTGATGCAGTGTACAAAACCCGATGTTTTGGTTACGAAACGACGCTCCGTGCTACAAAATTCTTCACGCTGTACCAACTGCTGCCTACTGCTGCCAACTGCTGCCTACTGCTGCCAACTGCTGCCAATTGCTGTACCAACTGCTAACAACTGCTGTGTTGCTGTGAGTAGGAACAACACATGTACACAAGGGTTAGGTAAGAAGTCAGTTGCTGCTGTGTTGTGCACTGTTGTGAACTTTTGCATTAAAATGCTTGTGTGCTTTGCAAAATTAAAGTAATTACAGTGAATTCTTAAATAACATATACAGTGCAGTAAGTGTTATATATTCTGAGGAACATTCTAAGTGATAAGTTTACATTTATTCAGTAAAAATGGCAAATATACCTCAGTTTCCTGCATTTGATCCTGACTGTGACCAGACAAACCTGTCACAGAGGTGGGTCAAATGGCTTAAAAGGTTTGAAAATTTGTTGATAGTTTCTGACATCAAAAGTGCTGAAAGAAAGCGTGCCTTTCTGCTTCATTATGCAGGTGATAGAGTTTGTGATATCTTTGATACACTGAAAGATACTGGTGGTGCTAAAGATTATGACACTGCCAAGGCCAAATTAACTGAGCATTTCAAACCAAGGCAAAATACTGCTATGGAAATTATGCATTTCAGGAGAGCAAAACAACTCTCTAATGAAACTGTTGATCAATACCATACACGTCTGCAGGGTTTAGCAGCCCACTGTGAGTTTGCTGATGTTGACAACGAAATCAAACAGCAAATAATTGAAACATGCACATCTACACGTCTTCGTCAAAGAGCTCTAGAACTTGTTGATGATGAAAGTTCTCTTAACAAGATACTGGATATGGCTCGTCGAATGGAAGATGCTGCACGTGATGCTCGTGTCATGGAGTGCAGTGCCAACAACGGTTCTGCCACTGTTACTAACAGTCAAGAAGTATGTAAGGTTCAGGGAGTACACCATGATCGTAGAAGATATCATGCCAAACCTAACATTAAATTGAGCCGAGAACCACATCACAACTGGAGTCATGGAACAAGACTCAAGCAGTCACAACGACTCACATCAGAGGTTGTCAATAATAAATGTTACAATTGTGGAGGAGACTACCCACACCAAGATAATGTTTGTCCTGCACAAGGTAAGAAGTGCTATGAGTGTAGAAAACTAAATCATTTTGGTGCTATGTGTCGTTCCGCACTAAAGAAACCACAATCAATAAATAAAAGCAATGTACGAGGATCAAGTCATAGGAGTCGAGGTGGCAAACACAATATTGCACCTCAAATCAAGAATGTTAATAATATACAAGACAACATTTCATTACAACCAGTCTCAGATGACAGTGAATGTGATTATATTTATGGAGTACAATCAATCACAAATGGAATGATCTTCCAAACAACCCAGAGACTATAGTATACATTGCTGGCATTTGTCTCAAAATTCTCATTGACACTGGATCAAACATTGACACCATTGCTGAGTGCCACTATGAAAATTTAAAAAACAATTCCCAAAGCTTGAAAACTATAATGGCAAAGCCACTGCCTATGCTTCAAAGGTAGCCTTACCAGTGATTGGAACTTTCACTGCAGAGATTAAGTCAAAGAATGCAATGCTCATTACTACATTCCATGTTGTTAGGAATGCAAAGGAGTCTTTACTCAGTTACAAGACTTCAACCAAATTGGGGCTACTTCAGCTTTCTAATGCTGTAGCAGTGGAATCTGCAAACAATGTTGATGCTATTGTTGCTGAATTTTCTGATCGGTTTAAATCCATAGGTTGTTATACTGATAGCAAGGTACATCTGCATATCAACCCAGATGTAATTCCAGTTGCCCAACCACATCGCCGACAACCATTCCATACTCGCAAGAAAGTCGATGCCGAACTGGATAGGCTGATAGAACTAGATATCATTGAACCGGTAACAGGCCCAACACCATGGGTAAGCCCAATTGTCACTCCACCAAAGCCGAAGAATCCAGATGAGATACGCATTTGTGTAGACATGCGTGTTCCCAACAAGGCAATAATGCGTGAACGCCATCCTACACCCACTGTAGATGATATGATATACCGCTTGAATGGTGCAACTGTATTCAGCAAGTTAGATTTAAACAAGGGCTATCATCAGCTTGAACTTGATGATGAGAGTCGATTCATCACAACGTTTACGACACATCGAGGTCTGTATAGGTACAAGCGCCTGAGTTTTGGTATTAACAGTGCTGCTGAAGTATTCCAGCACATCATCAGCCAGGTATTGCAAGATATACCTAATGCTGACAACATGTCTGATGACATCATTGTTTATGGCCGTACCCAAGCTGAACACGACAAAGCTCTTCGTGCAACATTGCAACGCTTACGAGAAAAGAATTTGACGCTAAGCCGAGCAAAGTGTGAGTTCAATCAACATAAAATTGAATTCTTTGGACATGTACTTAGTGACAAAGGTCTGTCTCCAGATCCTAAGAAAGTTGCAGATATCAAGAATGCTGCACCTCCTTCAACATCCACTGAAGTACATAGTTTTCTGGGAATGGCAAACTACTGTTCTCGCTTCATTCCAGATTTTGCTACCATTACGAAGCCTCTACGTGAGCTCCTGAAGAAAAATGCATCATGGTACTGGAGCGATGTCGAGCAAAATGCATTTGATGCTGTGAAAGATGCACTAGTAGAAAATGCGACTGCTGCATACTTTGATCCATCAATGGACACTGAGTTAACGGTGGATGCTAGTCCTGTTGGTTTAGGTGCTGTGTTAGCCCAACACAAACCTGGTCAACCAGATTCAAGAGTAGTAATTGCCTACGCCAGCCGTTCTCTCACAGATGTTGAGCAACGATACAGTCAGACAGAGAAGGAAGCTCTTGCTCTTGTATGGGGCTGTGAACACTTCAATGTGTATCTGCTTGGTGCACCCTTTACCACGATAGTCACTGACCACAAACCGTTGGAGACCATCTTCAATAATCCAAAGTCCAAACCACCAGCTCGCATTGAGAGATGGGCTCTTCGTCTGCAACCATACAACTTTACGGTGAAATACAAGCCAGGTGCAGGCAATCCCGCTGATTACATCAGTCGACATCCTGCCAACAGTTTCACCATCACCAAGCATCAGCAAGTTGCCGAGGAATATGTACACTCTGTAACCTGTGATGCAGTCCCTAAGGCTCTCACTCTTGATGAAATACGTACTGCAACCCTAGAGGACCCAACTCTGCAAGCAACAGTGGATGCATTGACTAAGAAAAAGTTTCCACGCATCCCACCCTCAGGAGTTGACCAAGATGCATTCAAAGCACTTGAACGCATCCAGACAGAATTAAGTGTTACGCAACAACGCGACACCGTGCTGCGAGGTACTCGTATCGTCATTCCAGCTGTTCTCCAGCAACGTGCTCTGAAGCTTGCACATCAAGGACACCAAGGTCTTGTAAGGACCAAACAGCTGCTACGAGAAAAGGTGTGGTTTCCTGGCATTGATCGTCAAGCTAAGGACATGCATGATGCCTGTGTCCCTTGCCAAGCTGCAGTGGATACTTCAAGACCAACACCTCTACAACCTTCACCACTACCTGCTGCACCATGGATGGAAGTATCGATGGACTTCTGTGGACCGCTACCAACTGGAGAGTACTTGATGGTAGTCATTGATGATCACTCACGTTATCCAGAAGTAGAAATCATCACTTCCACATCTGCAAAGGCTGTCATCCCGAACTCGACAAGATCTTTTCAAACTTTGGCATTCCTGAAGTTGTCAAGACGGACAATGGACCGCCATTTAATGGACAAGACTTTGTCAACTTTGCTGAGCATATTGGATTCAAACACCGCCGTGTGATGCCACTACATCCTCAAGCAAATGGAGAAGTCGAGAGATTCATGCAACCTCTCATGAAAGCTGTACGCTGTGCTCATGCCGAAGGACGATCCTGGAAACAAGCTATGTATGCTTTTCTCAGGAACTACCGTGCAACACCGCATGGAACACTGGGCAAGTCGCCTGGCGAACTTTTATTTGGACGTCCTATGAGAATCGCACTACCTGTCATGCCAGCCAAGGTAACGGATAAACGTCTCGCTCAGAAGGATGCACTAGCCAAGGGCAAAATGAAAATTGCTCATGATCAACGTGCAAAGGAACAATTCATAAAGGTTGGAGATACTGTTCTCGTTAAAAAGAAAAAAGAGGGAAAGCTAGATATGCCGTATGATACAAAACCATATAAAGTGATTAGTGTAAAAGGAACTATGGTAACAGCGAGTAATAGAGATCATAGTATAACACGTAATATGGCTTATTTCAAAGTGATTCCAAATAGTGTAGAAAATGATGAAGTGCAAAGTCGTGCAAAAGAAAAAGAAAAAATGAGTTATAACTCGATAAACAATTCATCGAGGGATATTCTTGTACTTAAGGACTCTCGTCCAAAACGTCATGTTAAACGCCCTACACGATATGATGATTAATTGTGTTCCTATGTAATGCAAAGTATTTACTTGTTATGCTAAACTAAATTTAATATTGTTTGAATAATGCAGATCTCTCATTCAATATTTTGTAACTTTGTATTACAGTTTCTTTCATGTTTGTTTAACATTGCATATGTATTTTTAACATTGAAATCCTTTGTGGTAAAGATTGTTTAAATTCTTTGTGTGTTTAATTAATGTTAAATGTATGCAATATCTCTTGATATGTTAATAACTTACTTTGTGTCAATAACTTTGCTTTGTGCTACAAGCATGGTAGACATCCTGTATTCATTCTTTTTAAAGAAAAGGAGGGATGTCATGTTCACAGAAAATGGTACCATCCGTTTTCTATGTGCGGCGGCTGGACGCCACTAGAGAAGAGGTAAACAAAGCACAGGACGCCTGCCAAGCTTGGGAGCTACTCTATCATGTAATCGTTTTTATTATTAAAGTCAGTAACCAGGAATGACTTTACATCAACCTTACTACCAAGACTATCTCAGCTATACACAGACACCACAGAGTGTATGGAGTTAGGAGTTCGTTAAGTCTTTTTGCCAGGCGATAGGTTGGAGTTGGTATTTGGCTGATTATTGGGCGTAGTGGGTTACCTGTTTTGTGTGTCCTAACATTGTCATAGGCATATCCTAAGCCATAGTCGCCTTGGAGTTTAGTGAAATGCACACTGCCTTTCTTTGCGTTGATTGCAGTAATTGTTTTGTTTACTTTGCGTTTAAGGTCTTCCACAGGGTTCCTCGTGATTCGTTGAAATTTGGTGTCATCACTAAGGATGTCGCTAATTTTGTTCATGTATTCTTCGGTAGGAATCAATACATATGCTGCTGTCTTGTCAGGTTTCTCATTGTTACGTCTTTCAGATCTTTTATTTGTTTTGCTGCTTCTTTGAGTCGTAGGGTTAAGATTGCAGATGAATATGTTCCCCCGTTTTTTTCCCGCTTCTGTTAGTAGTTCAGCCTGAAGTGTGTCAGTGGTACTGACTTTTTTGTTGTCTTCTAGCTTATGGATGTCGTCCAGAAGCATTTCGATTTCCAGGCATTTTTTATGCATCTTTGGTTTAGATATGAATTGACAATTTAGACCAAGATTTAAGAGGTCTCGTTGGTCCTGGGTAAGATCATGAGAAGTCAGGTTAATGTAGCCATCTTTAGGACGAGGGATCTTTAACTGTCCACTGTTTAGGGCTGTTAACTTACGGAGTGTCTTCGTTTCTACACGAGTTTTATGTTGTTTCAGGTTAAATAGTTCACTGTTGATGGTTTGCTTGAGTTGGTTGGGGATGTCGTACTGGGTCCATTTGTTTAACAGATGCTCAGCTTGCTCTGCAAGGGTTTGGAGGGATTCCTTCTAAATCAACTGTATATTGCCGTTATGTAGATGACATATTCGTCATAGTAAAAGACTCAGATGAACTAATTGATCTAAAAAGCCATCTAGAGAGAGTCAGTACTCCGATTTACACATGAAAATAGTGAAAATAACAGTCTGCCATTCTTGGATGTACTAATAACAAAAACAGAAACCTCTTTAAGCACCAACGTATACACTAAGCCCAGCAACATAGGGTTATGCCTGAACGGTAGAAGTGAGTGCCCCCAAAGATACAAAGCCAGTGTTCTCAATGCTTATATTCGTCGAGCGCTTACCCAATGCTCCGAATGGAGCAACGTGAGTAGAGAGTTTGAAAGAGTAACTCAGGTATTGGTGAACAACGGATATAGCAACGCGGAAATAAACGCTACTATAAGAAAACACTTGGACCGATTTTATAATCCTGAACCTAGAATAGAAACCACAATACCTCCAATAAAATTATTAAAAATCAACCATGCACATTGAACATATACAAGAGGAAAGAATAATGAAAGAAATAATCCATAAAGGAGTAAAAAGCACTACTCCTAACAAAAACATAGACCTGATCATATTCTACAAAACCAAGAAGACTTCCGAACTCCTTATCAAAAACAGCCCAAAGCCGACGGAGAACCCTCTACAGCAGTCAAGCGTTGTTTACATGTACACTTGCCCCCACGAAGGATGTAACCTTCAATCTAAGTACATAGGTATGACGTCGACCAATTTGACGAGGCGTTTGACATGTCATCTTCAATCCGGTGCCCCTAGGAATCACATGAGACAAGCCCATGACATCACCCTAACAAGAGAAATGTTGAACAAAAAATACCTGTAAAATAGACAAAACCCAAGATGCAAGGAGATTACCATTTCTTGAATCAATTCACATAAGAATAAGACAACCTACCATGAACACCCAAATCACGGAACTATTTACTCTACCCACCATGAGAGTAAGGACAAGACCAGAACATAAAGATGACAACACAGAAGACACTGTTCAACATAACAGGCCAATTACACCTGATTAATCTTTGTATGTAGATAGGAGCTGCCTCGTATGAGCCAATAGGCCTTCTGCAATTACCTTTATTCTTATGTTCTCATGTGCTTTGTCCCCCATTTATCCCCTATGTATCCCCCCTTGTCATTACATTTATCACCTGACACCGTACTGGTATAAATTAACGAATTCTGTAATTTCTTTTCACTTGAGAATGAACCATAGAGGTTCGAAACGTTGTGCAAATTGTATGTAAGTGTAATACATTCTAGAGTAATTATTTTTCTTCACCTTGATATTACGAAAATGAGTTTGGAGAACTCTTCTTTCAGCTAAGCCCTGATGCTAAGAAACTAGTTAGAGGGAAAGAAGCCCTAAATCAGAAGATAGTAAATACAGAATATGTGGTCATATTCAATGAAACATTATATATATATATATATATATATATATAATATATATATTAATATATATATATATATATATATATATATATATATATATATATATATATATATATATATATATATATATATGTCGTACATAGTAGCCAGAACGCATTTCTCAGCTACTATGCAAGGCCCGATTTGCCTAATAAGCCAAGTTTTCACGAATTAATCTTTTTTCGACTACCTAACCTTCCTAACCTAACCTAACTAACTTTTTGGCTACCTAACCTAACCTAACCATAAAGAAAGGTTAGGTTAGGTTAGGTAGGGTTGGTTGGTTCGGTCATATATCTACGTTAATTTTAACTCCAACGAAAAGAAATTGACCTCATACATAATGAAATGGGTAGCTTTATCATTTCATAAGAAAAAAATTAGAAAAATATATTAATTCAGGAAAACTTGGCTTATTAGGCAAATCGGGCCTTGCATAGTAGGCCCAAAAGTGAGTTCTGGCTACTAGGTACGACATATATTAATATATATATATATATTATATAATATATATATATATATATATTATATATATATATATATTATATATATTGTGACAGGAAAGTGTAGTTGGTGATGCAGTCCTCACTTTGGCTTGATGTTAATGCCTAATCACATTTAATAGAAAAAAAAAAGAAAAAAAAAAAAGTGTTGGCTCCTGGCCTTGTTTCCTGTGGTAAGGCGAGGGAGGAACACGTAAAACAAATCGTATAAAAATGAAACTTTAATTTACTTTAAACACAAATAAAAATAAAGACAAGACCCAGGGCAATGTACAGTGCAATCAAAAAACAGAGATAAATGCAAGAACACAATATAAAATAAAATAGTAATATGTAAACTAAATATAAATGGTGCTGAGAATAGAACGCTGGCCGAGAACATCCACTAATAAACAGAGTGTCAATCAGTTGGTTGTTTTCAGCTTCTTGAGAGCACAGAAATTTCTTACTTCAATGACTGGTTCAAGCCCAGACATCGGCTAGGTAGAGGGCGCTGAGGTACAGAGGTGCAGGTTGTGCATTCGGCGGGTCCACCAATCAGAAGCAGGCAGGCTGGAAATGGTAGTTTGGTGGTGAACAATGGCAGAGGGAGTGTGGAGGGTACGTTTTACCCCCTGGTCAAAACGTTTTGTGCTACTGGTATACGTATCTTGAAGGTGCATCTTATTGTTGTAATATATATGAGTAACTTTATGTAGGGGAAGCAAGCTCAATCGTCTCTTGAAAGAGATTACCGGTCACAATATATACATATACTAGCTGTACTCGCCACACACGTTGCTGTAGCTCAGTCTGTTAAATGGAAAAGAAAGAAAATAGAAATGCACGTTTCTAATTATGTTTAATTTCACAATGCTTGTGGGTATACAATATTTTTGTTGTTCCATTGTCTGTGGAGATCTAGAGATGTCTGATTTGCTGACTATTGAACATTCAACATATAATTGTCCATGTGAGAAGCAATCCTTGTCTAGATATAAACTGAACAATTCTAAAGATTGGCCCTGAGCTTTGTTGATGGTACTTCCGAACACCAATCCAATTGAAATTACAATCTCTAAATTAAAATTGCACATCTGTGGGAATCATAGGATGTGAGGAATGAAGTCATCTTTCCTTTGGAAAGGTTTTCAGTCAAGATTGTTGCTTATACGACGTTGCTTGATTAATTTGTGTTGCTGCAAGGCGCATGGCTCATCTGCTTTCTCAACAGTGTCGATGGACTTGTATTTGACTGCTTGCATTGAATGTTAGACTGAATATAGTGTTAAGTTCAAAGACGTCTTTGTTCTTGGCCGCAAGAAGAGCTCGTTCATTCAGCCAATCGTGATTCTTATATTGTTTGAATATTGGGAAATACATTTTCAAAAATTCTTCTTTTTGACGTCACTAAATTGTAGAAGTTATNTTCTGATATAATTGCTAACAACCGTCCCATAAATATTGACAGTTAAAGAAAGTACTCTCAAAGTCGAGCAATGTTTCTTGCCTCGTTGCTCGATATAGTAAATGAATAAGGCAGATGGTGGAAGCGATATTAATCCCTGTGTAGCATTTCCTTGTTGGATACCTTTGGTTCCAGTGTAAACCATTAGTGGTACTGTAATATATGGTGTACAAATGTGCAGGGTTACATTATTAATGTTTCTATTTTTAGTTTATATATATAGTGGTGTTACATGGGTCCCAAGAAAGACCAGTGGTGAGGTTCAAGCCAAGATAACATGTGAGAATGCCCATAAGGAGCAGCAACAAGAGGCAGCTGACAAAATGTCTTTAGGGGAGGAGGAGACAGTAAAGAATGTCCCTTCCTCAACAATTAGGATGTCGAGTGGACTGTGGGTACAAATTCAAACTTTTGTTGAAACGACTCACCCAGAGCAAGTTGTATTAGGCCGTTGCATTAACCTTTTTAATGACGCTGATGCATCACTATAGTCGAGTGTTACAAGGGGAAATAATCCTCTATAAATAGATTTTGAGAAAATTACTTAAGGACCCACAAGCAGGTCCTTGTGGTATTCAGGCAAAATGTACCATAGAGTACCCCAGAGAAGTCATCACTACCTGATGACTTCATTGTATTCATCTTATTGTATATCATCTTCCATTATAGATACTATACAGTGAAAAAGAGTAAGGATACAAAGATATGGAAGCCTTCATTAGGCAACTTTGTAGCTGTTGCTCGCAATAGACTGGGAAATTGTATTTGGAAATGTGACATCAATCTAGGAGTGCAGATATTTCTTCGTAAAACACCGAGTCTCAATACTGTAATTCTCACCATCCTTTACTTACTAAACGAGTCAACTTAAAAAGCCAACAACCATTGGCCCACTAAGGGGTTACTTACCTCAATTAATAATTACAGTAATAACAAATATGAAGAGAAGAAATGCAGGCTAGGTTAGCATTCCCAGAAAATTGACCAAGCAGTTGACTCCCTGCTTTCCAAGATAATAAAAAAAGCCGAGACTACACACCATGAAAATTGTTTTTAACTTTTAAAAGGCAACGTGAAAAAAACATGGAACACTTTTTCCCAGATATTAGGGTTAAGGGGCTCTCATCAACACAATTTTTTGTGAATAATATCTTCATGGTAAATGCTCCAATTTTTCTTGTAGATTCACATCATACCATGAGAAGGAGAAAAAAAATTCACAATATCAAATTAACTTTAAAAATATTAACACTTTGATGCTCTGGGCGCATGCACCGTATTACTCCGGGTGGGTTTGGGCATTCTGCAGGAGCATGCGATAATTTTGAAAAGTGTAATCTAAAAAAGTAATCTGTAAATACAATCTTTTCAAGTTTGTTACCTCAATTCTCGTCCTAGGTTTTTCAATTTGGTATCATTGTGTTCGCAATAGATTTCTCTACAGGACTAAAGGTGTAGCGAGTAATCCTTATACTCGCTCCATTATCTCATTATCTTAATGCATTACTAATCACACAAGCTACAATCCTTTCCCCAATTACAGGTAATACTCTTCTCACCTTGTTGGAGGGAGCCGAGGTGTAATCACCATATAACCCAGCGATGTGAGAACAGCAAACCAGTACAATCTCCAGTCAAGAATGTAGTACTCGGCTTGGGCAGTTCTAGTCGACCCAAGACGCTACAGCTTCGACACAGAGCAGACAGCAGACTACGACCGCATCCAGCTACAACGCTATCGCTCCCGAGTTCAGACACTCGCAATTCCCAATCGAGCCGCCACGCTCTCCCGCATAGAGCTCCACGACTCCGGCCTCACTCAGCTCTCTGCTCTGCTCCAGGCTTCGTCTCAACGTCTACGACACTGCTGTATCCAGGACTAAATATGAAACTCACTAAACACTGTATCTAATCTACCCAACAACATAACATAATCGTACATTACAAAGGCATAATAAGTCCAAATGCCCAGATTACCATCCGCAACAAAAAGTGAGAGCGTGTAACCCGGAGCGCACAAGAGCGATAAAATGTGTACACCTTTCACTTTGGTCACCTTAATTCTCGTCCTAGGTCTTTCATTTTGGTATCAATGTGTTCGCAATAGAATTCTCTATAGGACTAAAGGCATATAAAGTCCAAACGCTTGGCATACCATCCGCAACAGAGAAAGTGAGAGCGGGTTACCCAGGAGCTTGGCTCAAGAGCGATAAAATTTTTACACTTTTTCACCTTGGTTACCTCAATTCTCATCCTAGGTCTTTCATTTTGGCATCAATGTGTTTGCAAT
>WNGS01164431.1:57485-78611 GCA_020271785.1 Procambarus virginalis
AGAATTCCCAACAGTAGTATATGCATATAATGTTAAAAACAGCGGCGCGCTCCACCCGCCGACAATATGAAGGTTACCAGAAAGAGAGCACTGCGCCACCCCAAGGTGCCTCTCTCATTACAAGAGAGCGCGGTCATACCAAAATGTGTATACTCTTCAACTTTGTCATCTCAATTCTCATCCTAGGTTTTTCAATTTGGTATCAATGTGCTCGCAATAGAATTCTCTACAGGACTAAATGCATATAAAGCCCAAAAATCAGGCAAGAAAGTGAGAGCGGGTTACCCGGGAGCACGCAAGAACAATAAAATGAATACACTCTTCACTTTGGACATCAATTCTCGTCCTAGGTCTTTCATTTTGGTGTCATTGTGTTCGCAAAAGAATTCCCTAAAGGAGTATATGCAAATATAAAGTCAAAAAGCCCAGCGTCCCACCCATAGCAAACAGAGAACGTGACGGTGTGTTACCGCAGTGAGTGCTAATAAAGAGCAATAAAATGGGCAACTCTTTTCAACTTTGTTACCTCGGTTCTGGTCCTGGGTATTTCATTTCGGTATCAATGTATTCGCAATGAAATTCCCTACAGGTGTATATGCATATAATGTCCAAAACCACGGCATGCCCCTCCCGAAGCCACTGCCAATTTGCCACCGGAAACGACACAATGCTGCGTCATTACCGGACTACTCCCGAGTAAAAGAACGACAATGCTGCGTCGTTACCAAGCCGAAGTGTTAAAATGTCACAAATTTTTATTTTATTCATTATGGTCTAAGAAAGGAACATGAAAGTTATATGCCAAAGGGAAAAATATTTTGAGAGTATAGCTTTCTGTAAAACATTTTTCACTTTGGCCATCCAAATATGTACAAAATTGACAAAAATTTATACTGTAACTCCAAATGTTATGGCTTTATGACTAAATGACCCTTGGATTACCTTGGGACTAAGAACTTTGCACATATGTAAAAATGGTAAGAATTGGTCAGAAATTTATTTTTAAAAGCCGTCCCAAAGTTGAAATTTCTTTGTTTTTCTTTTTTTAGAGATAATTGAAGTTAAAGATTGCAATCAACAATGAATATGGTAGTTCTAATTAATTAATTTTCTTTTATGTTTTAATAAACATTGCTTGGCATTCTCACTCGAATGTGAAAGTTGTAGGTCAACATGTGTTGAAATGTAGGAATATAGGAATAGGTTAGTGATAAACATATTGCAGTAACTTTATTGCCCATATATAAACAAGGCCCTCATCTGGTCCTCATTCATCAATGCAACCTAAAGACACAGAATAATTTTGAAATCTGTAAATAAATCGGCCTCCCCAAAAAAACAACGTTGAATGTAATGACACACCATTTTCTGGGCGTGTCCCAGAGGCTCCCAGGAGATATCCAGGCTGATAGGGATAGTTCTAACTTTTCGCATCAGTTGATGTGGGTGGAGTTCTAGGCCTACCGGGACCACGAGCCAGAACCTGGCCTCCTCAGAGAGACACGAGGTGCAATGGCCCATAGAATGCACGTGTGATTTTGGAGCATTCTATACCTGCCATTGACCTGGACAGGCACCCAGAAAGTCAAGCACCACAAAAACCCTATTCTGGTTAAAAACAACGAAAATAGACAAATGAGCGGACAGGACTCCAATTGAAAACTACCAAACAAGCATGACGTCACACGAGCCATGCTGCATGTCTGCATCCTTTCTCAGGATGGGGGAAGGGGGAGCCCTAGATCCCCCCACGCCGGAGATCCACCCTGCAGTTCCGAGGCTGGATATTAAAATACGCATAAGCCGCCGACCAGAGAGGGAGGGAGGGTTCCCGGGAAGCCTTCGGGACTCTCCCAGAAAATGGCGTTTCATTATATTCAACACTGGTTTTCTGGGGAACCCTTACGGTTCCCCAGAGCTACTTCACCAAAGACAATATAAAAAAGGGGACTTGCCTGGGAGGCAGTCGGTGCTCCACACCCCAACTCTAGGTCGAGACAGGCTGTAGCCGCCGACCCAAAGTGACACATGCCCGACTAGGCCCAGGAACGTTAACGAGGTGGTGTGCAGCCAGGACCCTGTTCGACCGCCAAAAACCCTGCGCCCGAATGTCAGCCCAGGACATGTTACCAAAGACGGCAGCAAGAGCAGCAAACTTGCGAGCATCATGGGCACAAGGATAGGCTGCAGGCTGCCTAGATTTAACCTTGCGGACAACCTGAGAGACCCATACCCACGAACAGGGAAGAAGGGAAAACCGGATCAACCCAAAGCGCATCCCCAGCCACAGAACCCACTACGTGCAAATAACAGCGGAGGGCCGCAAGTGGACAACAAATGATTCACCCCTGGCCTGATCAACCAAGCATCAACAGCCCAAGGACCCCTCCGGAAAGCAACAGTCTCATTCTTCGCTAGAAAAGGAGACGGCTGCAAACGAAAAATCTTATCACCTCGACCAAAAGAGCAGAAACCCCTGCGCCGGAGTAGAGCATGAAGCTCCCCAACCCGACCTTCAGAGGCCAATGCCAACAGAAAAAGAGCCTTTGAAAAAGAGCCCTCTCCTTCTTTGAGGAGAGAGTAAGGAGAGCACTATCCAAAGACCAAGACGGCTCGGGCGGCGCACGAGCAGGCCGGAGGTGAAACAGCTCACGAGACAGCTTGCAAAATGGGGCAGAAGTAACATCCATACCGAAAGCGAGCTGCAGCGGCTCCGCCAGCGCCACGCGATACGAGGCAACAGTATTTGGCATAAGATGACAGACCTGGAACAACCAAGAGAGAGAGAACAACTCCCGAACTGAAAGCAAAGTACAATGACGAAGTCAAAAAGAACTGGAAGGACCTCCAGGAAATGTCAATGTCGCCGAGAAGCCCGCAGATGGGACAACATCAACAAGGCCAACTGATC
This sequence comes from Procambarus virginalis, assembly GCA_020271785.1. NCBI lineage: Eukaryota > Metazoa > Arthropoda > Malacostraca > Decapoda > Cambaridae > Procambarus > Procambarus virginalis. The sequence continues at coordinate 60,397 of WNGS01164431.1, forward strand.
ACCATACAGATGGTGATAAACCCGAGTTAAACACAAAATGCAAAGACGCGGACTGAGAAGAGCAAACTAGGCTCATAACAGACCGGCCCGATCTTCTGAAAGACGCGGAGCCGAGGAAAAACCTCCACGTTCGGACATTGGGCAAGCTGCGCAAACCACGGCTGGGCCGGCCACAATGGGGCCAAAAGGACTACTCTCCCCATGTGAGCCAGGATCTGGAGCAACTGCTAAACCTCGTGGAGAGGTACAGGAACCCCCCACCTCGACCAGTCTTGCGGGAGGGTGTCTATCCTGACAGCCTTGCAGTCAGGGAAGGGCGCCCCATATACCGGACGCAAAGAGGTCCACCTCCAGGCAACCGAAGGTCTGGCAGAGCCAACTGAATGAGTTGGCATCAACCGTCCATTCTGTGGACAGGAGAACGGATCGGAACAGGCTGTTCGCCAGGACGTTGGAAATCTTCCCCCCCCCCCCCCTCCCCGACATAAACCACCAGGAGAGCCAAACCCTGAGAACTCAGCAGATGAGTCACCCGAAGCGACCAGCCCCAAAGAACCAAGGACCGCATCGAACCCCCTCAGTTCAGGCAATGAACCACCGGGGAGCAGCTAGAATGGAGCCGGATCATCGATCCGCGGGCAACTCGAATCCTCCAAAGCGCAAACCACACCGCAGCGAACTCCCGCACCATGCTGTGGGCCCAACAGAAGGACGGACCCCACCGCCCCTGGCTGGCCTGGTGAGCACTGGTCACAAAGCCCCAGCCGAGAAATGACGTGTCCGTGAACACATCGAGCGGGGGCTCGGGTAGGCGTCAAGGCACTGAACCCCAAAAAACCCGAAGAGGAAGCCGGCGACGCAGCAGCCGACCCAAGGCCCCCCGGGAGACGAACCCAGCAATCCCGAGAGGCGGAAGGGACGTCCCCGAAGGAACCAGAACAGCCAATGAAGCCAAACCCAACCTGGCGGGTGGACTATCGTCGCAAAGATCAGGCTCCAGCACAGACCTTCCAAGCAACCGCCCAGTGACTCGGGAGCCATCCAGAAACAAGCACATGTGGGACCGCAGCCGAAGGAGACTCCTGAGGGAGAAACAAGGAAGTCGTCCGAGTCTCACCCAAGACCATGCTAGGTCCGAACCCAAGAGAGAACCAGATGGGACTTCCGCCAGTTCACCAGGAACCCGAACCTGGCTAGCTGGAAAAGCACCAAATCCCTGGCGAGCAGGCAAGTGGACTGACTGGGAGCCCAAACCGGCCAGTCGCCAAGGTAAGCCACATCCGCACACCTAACAGATGCAGGCAGGCCACTACGACCCGGGTAAGATGTATGAACACGCGAGGTGCCAGGTTCAACCCGAACGGAAGACAACGAAAGCAGTAACTGATACCCCACAACAAAACCGAGTCAGTCCCTGAACCCCAGATGAATCAGGACATGCCAATACGCGTCCGAGGTCCAGGGACACCATCCAGGCGCCCAGCTTCAACAGGAGCTGGACCTGGGACAGTAGTCATCCAAAAGGGCAAAAAACCCAGGGGTTCAGACAGGAAAAATCCAGAATGAACCGCAGGTCCGTACAGTCCTGTTTCGGAACTGGAAATGGGTGGGAAACCCATCCGAGGGACATAGTCGTTTCAACCACGGCCAAGTGTACCCACTCCAAGATGATCTGTCAGAGTGCAAGAGAAAAGGCCTGGCCCGCCAGCCCTGAACCCCACGAAGGAGGAGAAGCCACCCAACGCCACCGAAGGCCACGAGAAAAGCCCATAAATCGTAGGACTATGCATGAGCAAGCCTCCCCCCCCCCATCGCCCCGTCAATGGGGCGAACTGCGAAAGGGCTGACGTCCTGCACGAGAACCCAACCTACAAACAGCACGCGCCGACCAGGGGCAGCCGGGACCGCAGGCAGCACCGGCTCCGTAACTGGCACCTGTGGCCCACCTCGACGAGTGAAACCGTGGGCCCTCTCCGGGAGGAACCCACTCTGGACCCCCGGAGAACCAACAAGTAAGACATAGGGCAGCAGCTGGAGGAAGCTGCTTGTATATATTGTTTGACCGCAGAAGCCGCAAACAACGAAGGGAAAAAGGGCGAAGACAATCTAAAAGCCAGGGCCCAAGCGAATTCCAAGGAGGAAGCAAGCAAAGCGTGCAGCGAAAAATCGCAACAGTGCGTTCCCGCACGATCGGCAACAGCTTCAAAATTGCAGATGATGCACGAGCAGCCGAGGACAAGGCGCTAGACCCAGGAATGGCCAAGCGCCTCTACATCCTCCATAAGCCAGTCGGAAAACAGCTCAAGGAGGGAAAAGAAATGCAGGACCGAAGCCAATGAGCCCTGACCACGCAAGTCCTCAGCCACAAGCGCAGCCGACAGGGATGAACCTGCGCATGAAGCTGAACTGCACCAACATCCTGCAGAAGACCCGGAGCGAAAAGGCATTCATTAAGGTGTACAAAATCACCCCCTCCCTTGGTTAAACCTGGGCCAAAGTCAACGCCTCACACCATTTAAGCGTGTCGGTACAACAATGTGTTCCAAGCTTCCATAAAAACAGAGGGCAGCACACAAGCCAAGACAACTCCGAAACCTCATAACGAACCCAGTATGAAGACAAAGACCCAAACCTGAAGGAAGACTGATCCATTATAGAAGCATACTTTGGGTCACGCAGGAGGGAAGTCACAATGGCCACCCGCACCTCAACCGGAGAGACGCGGGAAGACGAAAACCTCCGAAAGGACTGAACCGAAGGACCCACAGGGACACTGAACCGAACCCGGGGAGGAGCCGACACCAAACCCAATTCGTATGCAGAGGGGGGAAAAAGGAAAACCTTACTCCTTGTAACAGCAAGCCCCGCTCAGAGGATCGAAAAACCCAGGCGGGGTCCAATGGGGCCCATGGGCCCCCCAAGTCAGCTGCACTCCAACCCCAGGAACCTCCATGTCAGGTCCCGGGGACAAGTCGTCCTCCAAAGCCCCGCCCTCGAAAGAAAAAGCCGGGGCGGCTGGAATGACAGAAAGAGGTTGGGCCCACTGGTCAGACCCCCAGAGCCACGGTCGGGGAATGAACTCAAATGCCTCGGTAGCCACTCCGGAAGAGGCAACCCCCGAAACTGCCCAAGTCTCAGAAACCTCTAAAGCCTGCCCCGACCCCGAAGCCCTCAGACACTTACGAGCCGGAAGCAGGGGGAACCAGTATAGTATACTTTGTCCACTTCTCTCATATCAATGATCTTCCAAATACCACACAACATTTGAAGGCAATTCTATTTGCTGATGATACAACCTTCATTTTCTCACATGCTAACCCACTTATTCTAAATGCAATAGTGAATACCAAACTTAAGTCCATTTGTGGTCAAGTGCTAACAAACTTGCCCTTAACATTGACAAGACCTTTTACATTTTGTTTGGTAACAAGTCCAACAATCAAATTAACACTCTCGTGCCTTGCCGACGAGCGTTAGAGTCCAATCTTTTTCTCCTGATTCTGCCCGCCGGACGAGTCCTTGCGTCGAACGGTTAAATAATTGTATAAATTTTATTTATTAGATTTTATTTTGGATAGTCTCAAAATGTTCTCCATGAAATTCCCGTTTTCCCTCAACGACCACATGGCATCTCAGCCGACCCGGTCACGTGGTCGGCCTATTGTATTGTTGTCACGCGAAGTGCCCACACGCATCTCCCCTCTCGAGGCGTACGTGACCTCTTTTACGCATATATTTTCTTTCTCGTGTGATTCAAACCGATTCAATACCTTCACCATGGATCCTGCACAAGGAACAAGCAGTGGAACGGCAAAAAGAGGTAGGAATTCGAAGAAAGAAGAACATATCGCAATGATTTACGATAAGTATCGTGGGGTCAAGCTCACTCCCTCAAAGATTCCGGATGTTGTTGAGGCTTTTTCTGAATCAGATGATGATATTGAGGTTGACGAACCAGAATGTGACGTGCCATATGTGGTTTCCTCAACTGAACAAGAAACTTCTAGTGAAAGTGAGGATGAGAGTGAGGATGAGGAAGCCCCAGCTCCGCCACGCGGAAAACGAACGTGTCCGGTACGAAAGCTTGCTAGGCTTAGTGATCAGTGGTCTCGTAGCAACACTCCTCCTATCGTTGGTGACTTTTCTGCTAACCCAGGCCTAACGATTCCAACACCTACATCTGCATTGAAGTTTGTACAACTATTTATCACGAGAGCATTGGTGGAGTACTTAGCATATGAAACAAATTTGTATGCCACACTCATCATACATCGCATGGCTGCCTCATCAAGGAAAAGTTGGAAAGCAGTGTCTGTGAAAGAAATGGCACGATATTTGGGTGTGTGTATAATGATGGGAATTAACAAGCTGCCTACAATGAGGATGTACTGGCAGACAAATCAAAAGTGGCATAACCGATACTTCAGCTTGTTTATGTCGTCTCCGCGGTTCCAAAATATTTCTAAGTTCTTTCACATGTATAACAAGAAAGCAGTGCCAGTGAATAATAGTGACAGACTGATAAAAGTGAGACCAGTGATGGAATATTTCAACAAGAAATTTACGTCTGTGTACATTCCAAAGAAAGAATTGAGTCTTGATGAGGGTACAATGCCATGGCGTGGCCGCCTCTCTTTCAAGGTGTACAATCCCAACAAGCCTGATAAATATGGTGTCAAATTTTATATGTTGGCTGAAGCCACATCAGGCTACATATATAACTTTGATGTGTATTGTGGTATAGGTAAAACTACTGTGGAAACCGTCACGGGGTTGATGGCACCCCTAGTCAACAAGGGTTATCATCTGTATATGGATAACTACTATAACTCAGTTACCCTGACAGAAAAATTACGCGAGTTGGGTATTTACACATGTGGAACACTTAGACTCCAATGTGGCGCCCCTAAGGATCTTCAACAACTGGTAAAGGGTAAAATGGCAACAGACACCACCGTGCACCTGCGTCAAGATAACACATTTATTATAGTGTGGAAGGACAAGCGCCCCGTGTCTATCATCACCAATCTCCATAATGCCGAGACTAGTGTAGTTCAGCGCAGGCGACGCGTTCGTAAACCTAACGGGAGAACTGGACTCCAAATTGTGAAAATGAACAAACCCAATGCCATAATTGATTACAATAGGTTCATGAAAGGTGTTGATCATTTCGATCAAATGATCAAGTATTATGAGTTTGCCAGAAAAACACACAAATGGACCAAGAAGATAACTTTTTATTTTCTGCAAATGGCATTGCACAATGCATTCGCGTTGTACCAACACTTTTCAACGGACGTGAAGAAACTAACATTTTTAGAGTTTCACTCAATAGCAATAGATGCCTTATTGGAGTGGAGGAGTGAGGAGTGGCCTACAACAACAGGCATACCCCATGCTCCCGACTTGCCTGCCGACACTGCTCCTCCTGCTGACGCGGCACTCTCAACACCAGGCCCATCTGGTGCGAGGCGGCCTCTCTTCACATCAACACCTCAAGCTCAGTCCTCGTCAGCAAATTCGGAACAGGACGTGAATGACATAGAACCACTCGACTTGACTGATTTCGCTGAAGATTCAGTCACAAGTCTTGTCGTTCCTCAAGAAGGCAATACTACTGAAGATGATAGAAAAAGCAGACAAATTGTAGATTCAGAACAACGTCTGAACTACAAGTTGACGCACAAGATCGTAGATCTGGAAAAACGTAAAAGGTGCCGTGTTTGTGCCAAGTCTGGCAGAAAAAAGGACGTGAAATTTGCGTGTAAAACTTGTGATGTGGCACTTTCCATTGTACCTTGCTACACAAGGTACCACCGAAAGAAAGTGTTTTGGGATAAAAAATAACCACCTGCAACAGCTTCACTCCACCTACGAAACATCTGTTGAGCAATTTCAGGATCTGAAGCCTGAAGAAGTTGGAGTGAAGAAAAAATGCTCAACTATTGTTCTACAATCAACATAGACATGGTAAGTACACCTACTTTGAATTTTATTTATCATCAATCAGCTATTTTATTATATACGTATTGTAGAGAATTTATTTGCGAATGTTTTGGTACCAAAATGAATATTGTATCACAAACTTCTATGAGTAAGCCGGGAAAAACACACAGTATTTTTTCGGGTGTTGCGGGTGTTGCTCTGGGTGTGGCGGGTGGGTTTCAGTGGGTTGCCTTTAGCCGTTCTGATTGCCAAGACGTGGCAAATATTTTTATTTTATATGTATATGTCTGTTTAGGAAATTTTACTGCGATCATTGTCATATAAATAATAAAGAGTTTAATCTAAGAATAAACAATACCCAAATTGTGAGCAGATTAGATGGGAAGTTCCTTGGTGTTCACACTGCCAAGCTAAATTTCCATTACCATATACAAGATATTACCAAAAAGGTTTCTAAAACAGTTGGCATGCTCTCCAAGATCATGAAGTCTGTCTGAAACATGTTCTTTTGAGGAAAGCCAGAAAGAGGTCCAAAGTAGAAAGAACACAGACGCCACTGCAAAAGAAGGAAAAAATTAACAAATGCTTAAGCAGACACGACTTTCCATACAAATTAGGAATAATTTAAACAGGGAGATTGAAGAAATCGAATGGAGACTAAAGCATTCATATCAGATTGAAAAAAGGCAACTACAACAGAAAGCAATTCAAGAAGTAAAGAAAAACCCAAAGTATTTCTTCACATGTGCAAAATCAAAAGCTAAAACCACTGCTAGTATTGGACCTATTCGTATTAGTGAAGGTTCACACACTGAGGATGACATAAGAAATTAATGAAATCCTAAAAAAGCCGTACGAGGACATGTTTAGCACTCCGATAAACAGCATAAAATTATTAGATCCGGACAACTTTTTTATGCGTGATATCCAAACCCTTGTAAGTATAAGTGATACCAACACGAGCGTGGCGGATTTTGAAACGGAAATTGACAATATGCCCATGCACTCGGCCCTGGGTCCAGACTCAAGGAATGCAATATTTATATACTGTATTTATAAAGAAATGCAAAGTGCCAGTAGCACAGGCACTCAGTATAGTGTGGAGGAAGAGCTTGGACATGGGGGAGATACCAGATGAGCTTAAAGCAGCAGACATAGCCCCTCCACATAAAGGAGGGAGTAAAGCATTAGCAAAGAATTATAGACCAGTTGCACTAACGTCCCACATAATAAAAGTATGAGTGCTATCAGAAGTCGGGTCACTAGATTCATGGAAACCAATGACCTCCACAATCCAGGCCAACATAGATTTAGAGCATCAAGAGTCAGGTCACTAGATTCATGGAAACCAATGACCTCCACAATCCAAGCCAACATGGATTTAGAGCAGGAAGATCATGCCTCTCACAGCTACTTGATCACTACGACAAAATCACAGAGGCATTAGAAGAAAAACAGAATGCAGATGTGGTATACACTGATTTTGCAAAGGCATTTGATAAATGTGACCATGGAGTGACACAACATGAGGTTAAAGGGAATAACTGGTAAAGTAGGACGCTAGATACTCTGTTTTCTGTCGAACAGAACACAGTAACAGTCAACCATATAAAATCGAGTCCAAGAGCAGTTAAAAGCTCTGTACCTCAAGGTATAGTCCTTTCACCACTTTTCCTTATTCTTATATCAGATATAGACCCAAATACAAGGCACAGCTACATATCATCCTTTGCAGATGACAAAAATCAGCATGAAAATTACCTCTGCTGAAGACAATGAAAAACTACAAGCAGATATTAATAAATTTTTCAACTAGACAGCAGAAAATAACATGTTTAACAGCAATAAATTCCTGGTACAGTACTCAGATACGGTAAAAATTAAAACCCTAAACATAATATAGGGTACAAAATCAAATTTGCCCTTCGTACGAAAGCAACATGTAAAGGATTTGGAAATAATGATGTCTGATGACCTAACGTTTAGGGAGAATAACCAGGCAAATATTGCGTCAGCCAGAAAAATGATCGGATAGATTACGAGAACTTTCAAATCCAGGGATCCCATCACAATGGTCGTACTCTTCAAATCACTTGTGTTGTCCCATCTTTAGTACTGTTCACAGTACTCACTTCCCCCTTCAGAGCAGGAGAGATTGCTGAAATAGAGGGAGAACAGAGAACATATATGGCATACATAGACGCGATAAAGCACTTAAATTATTGGGATCGTCTCTAAGCCCTCCAAATGGACTCGCTAGAAAGGAGACGAGAGATCTCATAATATACACATGGAAAATACTGGAGGGCCAGGTCCCAAATCTACAGTAAAATAACATACTGGAGTGAATGATATGGAAGAAAATACAGAACAGAACCAGTGAAGAGCAGGGGTGCCACAGGCACAATCAGATAACACTGTATAAACATCAGAGGTCCACAGTTTTTCAACATCCTCCCAGCTACTATAAGAAATATTGCTGGGAAAACCATGGACATCTTCAAGAGAAGACTAGATAGTTTTCTCCATGGAGTGCCAGACCAACCGGGCTGTGGTGGACATGTGGGCCTGTAGGCCGCTCCAAGCAACAGCCTGGTGGACCAAGCTCTCAGAAGTCAAGCCTGGCCTCGGGCAGGGATTGGGGAGTAGAACTCCCAGAACACCAAGCCGGTAGCATACTATGTTCCTCACCCTGCCCTAGTTACTCTATTATTTATTCACTCATTTATTCATATCTCACCTATGATATCTGTGCCTGGGGATCCACCACCCTAATTACCTCCTAACCCTAATTAGGCAATCAAAATCAGTAATTAGAACAATCACAAATTCCAGTCCCAGACACCACTGCACCTTGACCGATATCTTAGGACATGTTAAATATCAAGTCTTCACATACTCTCAAGTGTTCTCAATACCTATAAAACTGAATTGCAATGCCAATCCTGACCCTAAGAGTTTCCTGAAAGGCTGTAATAGAACTCACGGTCACCACACGAGAAACAAATCTCCGATATGGCTAGAATAAGACTATCAAAGCAGAAATGCACAGCAAATCAAAGGTCCCAAATTGTGGAATGATCTCCCAAATGTTATTAAAAGCTGCACATCTCCCAACCAATTTAAGAGAGAAACCAAGAAATATTTAATTAAAGTCATGTACTGTAATTAATATCTTGTAATCAATACCATATAACTAATTTCACTCAAATTTTTCCTAACAAGTTTTTGTGAACATCCTTTTCTCAAATTTTTATTTCAGAGTTACGTACTTTCTGCATACTGTCTATGTATTGTCATCTAATTTCTTGCATTTCTTTGTTAAAGTGTTTACTCATGTCCTTTATGTTCTTGGTTCATTTTTAGTGTTGGCCCCATTGACCTTACATTACCACAATATTTGTTCTGTAATGATCAACAGAACCAACAGAAATCAACAACAGAACCAACAGGATCAACAGAAATCTGTCTCGGGACATATATTACCCGAACAATGGTGTTGGAACAGCGTTGTCTTTGCTCCAATAATCTGATATTACGTGTTTCACACAATGTTTCATCAACATGCAAATTGCGAAAAACACATACAGTTCACCAACAGTTGTCTCTTTCCAACGCTGTAGTCGTGAAGATTCTGATACCTCCTCACCATCAATAAGATTGGCCGCAAGTCTGTTTCGTGAACAATGTGTTCCATGAGCGGCTCATTGAAATATGCAGTAAAGAAGTCCATTTCACTCATTTCGTCACCAGTATCAGGGAAAAGATCTGTAATTCCCACATCTCTGTTGTCAAAGTTGGGAATTTGTGGAACAAAATCTTCCCCATCACTCCACACAAATAAACCTGCTGCCTTCCAAGAACCATTAGCTGCACCATGGCGAGGAATCCGGGGACCAGGAGCTGAAGCAGGAACAGCAACAGTAGGGGCAGGAAGGGTCGATGAGGGAAAAGATGTGGGACATGAGGGGATTTGTTCCTCATTGTCGCCATGTTGTTCCATGCGGCGGTGCTTGGCTGGGCGGGCAGCTGATGCGGCGAAACTTGTACTGGCACTAGCAGCCGGGGTAAAATTATTCTTTATTATTACTTTCTTTATTACTAATTATTATTAAAATTATTACCTGTTTCAGACTCGTCGATCATAAACGTGCAATGGAACAGATGAACGACGTGCTTGGGCACGAAGTGGTGTTGATTAGTAGCGGGTAACTCTTGTGGCATCCTCACCCTCGTGGCACCAACATGTTCACCCTCACTTCCACTACCGCCCACGGGATGGGTATGGGGTGCATAATAAATTAACTAAACTAACAATGGATTTTACAACCATCCTAGCCATACCCAACCCAGCCTCAGCAATATAAATATAGACTTACCTAGTGAAATATTCAGCTGTAACAATTACACAAGTTGTCAAAATGTTTGAAAGATTTTGAGCATGGTAAAATAATAGACATTTAAACAAAGCCCTTTCTCCAATTGTAAAAACCTTTTACTACATTTTGCTACATTCAGTCCCATTTACATTATGCAGTCATGTTTTTGGCATAATATTATGGAATATTCTCACTTGAATGTATACAGAGAAGATTGATAAATTTAATCTCGGGAATGAGAAACTTCCCATAAGAAGAAAGACTAATAAGGCTTAATTTACACTCTAGAATGCTGGAAAACAAGTGAGGTCATAATAAAAGAATGCAAATGATTTTTAGCGAGTACAAACAATATACTCACTACAGCCTCTCATTAGCTTAATTGCGTAATTAGCACTAATTACACAAGCTATAATCCTATCCCTATTTACAGGTAACATTCTTTCCATCCTGACGGAGGAAGCCGAGATGTAGTCATCCAATATAAACAAGCGAATTGCGAATAACCAAAGGGGGGGGGGGGATTGCCTATACATCCGCAACAGCCCCGCTCCTGTGCCAGGCAAGTCCACTACGGGCTCACCATAGCCCGTGCTACAGTACTTGGAACTTTTGTTCAGAGTAGCTGAATCTAAAACAACAACAACGAATAGCCAGGGGGACACTTTCCACAGTCAAGAATGTAGCATGCTGCATATGCCGTTCTAATCGATCTCAAGACGCTACAGCTTCGACAGACAGCAGACTAGGACCGCATCGATCTACAACGCTCTCGCTCCCAATTGAGCCACCACGCTCTCCCACAAAGCTCCGCGTACTCAGAGTATGGGTAACGATGTGTATCAGTGCTATACCGACGGCTCTGTAGAAGAGGGTGGACGATGTACCGGATGTGCATGTAATGTATTTGAACAATCTACTCTCGTACATACAGCAATGAAGCGCGTCAATGACTGGGCAAGTACAACTCAAACCGAACTTGCAGGTATATACCTTGCCACTGAATTTTTAAAAGACAAAGGCAGTGGACTTATATACTGTGACTCGCAGAGTGCACTCCTGGGATTGAACGCACATATTAGTGACACCCAGAAAATAGTCAGTGATATTCGAATGAATGTCTTAGCTGCTAAAGAAAACAGATTTGAAATTAAATTCCTATGGATACCATCACATGTTGGCATCTCAAGGCATGACACTGTTGATATGCTTGCAAAGACAGCCTGTAGAAAACCTGTGGTAGAAATTGATATGGGTATTTCATTAGCAGTGACAAAGAGAATACTTAAACAAATATCTAATGAAGATCTCACCGACCTAACAAATTCACAAAGACCTGAAAGTTGTAGCATTAAATATTATGATAGATATCGTGAGGAAACATTCACATATGGGACTAATAGAACAAGAACCCGGCAATGTGATGTTATAGTGGCCAGAATACGCCTGGGATATAGACGTATCTGGCAGCTTTCTCAAAACCCAAATGTCGAGTACACTATGTGTCAACTTTGTGAAAGAGAAAACATGCACTCTCTTGAACATTATATTGTAGAATGTCCCATACTGGCTGACTTTTGCCCCCCTGGGCTAAGGTATGCTGAACTCTGTAATTACTATATGAGTACTGGAACACTTGATATATTTTACTTGTATCCAAGATTGACCATGTAATAGATTAATTATACAATGTATATGATGTAACTGTATAACCTGAGCTTGTAAAAGCACCTTAATCACCTTCAGTGATTAAGTGCTTAATTGCACACTAGTTTCTTTATCAGCTATCTCACCCTGTCAGAGTAAATGAGATAAATGTCTGTGAATGCATGTAGTAAATGAGATAAATGTCTGTGAATGCATGTGTGTACAGTATATATGTATATGTGTGTGTATGTGTATGTATGGGTATAAAGTATATATGGAAGCTGATCAGAATTACATTTCACCTTTGTAAATGTACATTAATGACACTGTGTAGATGACACATCGAACACTTTATGTAAGGCATACATAAATCTGTGTATCTATGTATTTACGTATATAGGTTAGCTTAGCATTTTAAAAGCACCGACTCACCTTCTGTGGTTGATTGTTCAATAAACCCTTGAAATATATGTTTAACACATCTCTAACCCTGTCCATGGAGGACAGAAGAAAATGTATATATGCTGGTTAGCATTGTAAATGTGTGGCCACGTCTGTGGTAGAAAACAATAAAAAAAAAAAAAAAAAAGCTCCGCGACTTCGGCCTCGCTCAGCTCTCTCCTCTGCCCCAATCTCCCGTCTCAATGTCTATGACACTGCTGTATCCAAGATTACTAAATAAATATGAAAACCCACTAAACACAGTGTATCTAATCTTCCCAACAACGTAACAATCATACATTACAGATGAAAGAGCTACAAAAGGGGGGGGGGATATAATAAAGAAAATAAATATATCAACACATGAAACAATGTAAAACCGGACAAGTTTAGGTTCAGAAAAGACCTGGGTAAATACTAGTTTGGGAAAATAGGGTTGCAGGTTTATTACACAAATTATAGGGCAATATAACGAGTTAAATATAAATAGGAGGCTGCCTTGTATGGGCCAATAGGCTTTCTGCAGTTTCCTTTGAATTAATTATTAGAACAAATATTGTATTGGGGATAGGCCGTTAGTGTATACATATATATTAGGCTTATATCGAGGGAACCCCTCCCAAGGTCACACTACTGACCCTTTTTAGGATGCAACCCTACAACTGGCTGATCGAGTACCTATTTATTGCTAGGTGAAGAGGGGGCATTACAGGAAACGCCCAACATTTCTCCCCCACTTGAGATTCGAATTCTAGAATTTATGATCGAGAGTTAAGAATGAATACGACCGTACTAATAAGTCGTTAGGTTGGGGTAAGTTAAGTTCGGTTAGAATAGGTAAGGTTCAGTAGAGTATGTTATTTTTAAAATCAGCAAACTATTTTGGGCAAGATGTGACATCTCCTTGGATACATGCCAATGGTAGTGTCATTTGGATAAATGATATGAATGAATAACATTTAATAACTTACTATCTTAAGACGGGTGTGGGGATGTAATGGTTTAGAAATTCGGCGGTGGACAAATTGTCTGGGATGCGAGGAAGTATTACTGGGAATTAATTTAACACGTCAAGAATAGATAGACCGCTGTCCACTGGATAGGGGAGGAGGGCCGTGTGCAGGATAAACATTTCTATTGTGAATGTCGGTTGCTTAATTTAAAGACTGTACATGAGGTCATCAAGACTAACTTTCTTAGCTAAATGAATTGTGGGGTGAAGTCCCGAGCCTACTATGTGCCTCTGTAACCCTTTCCACTACCGTCTACAAGATGGGCATGGGGTGGATAATAAGTGACCTAACTTGAGAATAGAATAAAAATATACAAGGGTTTGTGGCGTTAGTTCCTTACAACACCAACGTACGAGTCAAGATGCCTCTCGAAATGCTCCCAAATGCTTTATTTAAAAAAAACAAAAACATGCATAACTTTAGAACATGTATAGCCGGTAAATTAGATTTCATATACTGTATATACATGGGGAGCTGGTCGGCCGAGCGAACAGCACGCTGGACTTGTGATCCTGTGGTCCTGGGTTCGATCCCAGGCGCCAGCGAGAAACAACGGGCAGTTTCCTTCACCCTATGCTCCTGTTACCTAGCAGTAAATAGGTACCTGGGTGTTAGTCAGCTGTCACGGGCTGCTTCCTAAGGGTGGAGGCCTGGTCGAGGACCGGGCCGCAGGGACACTAAAAGCCCCAAAATCATTTCCAGATAACCTCCAGATGGGTTAGGAAAGGGGTCATTGATAACTAGACCCTACAACCACACTTTAATAACATAACCTCACTTATAAATAAATGTTTATTTAGGTAAGGTACATACATACAAGAGATTTTACAAAGAATGATGGATTTATAGATAGGGCTAGTACATACAACGCCTAAAGCCACTATTACGCAAAGCGTTTCGGGCATGAAAAACTTAAATGACTAAAGCTTAATACTAATTGAATATAAAGAATAAAATGTGTTGAGAACAAATAAAAATAGAGATAAAAAAGGGGGGAACATGGCTGAAAAAGCAGCACAAATACAATTAGGTCGACAAACAGCGTTGTTTAAAAAAAAAACAGACATGGGTTGACAATAGAGGGGTAGGGTAGGTTACAGGGAATTTATCAGGTAGTGCTTCGTTTTTATCTTAAACTGGTTGAGAGGGGTACAGTCTTTAACATGGTTGGGAAGATCATTCCACAGTCCGAGTCCCTTGATTTGCAGAGCATCTGTAGTTTGATTAAGTCGTACTCTTGGAATATCAAAACTATTTATTTCTGGTGTGGTGCTCATGGGTTCTGTTACAACCTTCAATGAAGCTTTTGAGGTCAGGATTGGCATTACAGTTCAGCGTTTTATATATGTATAATACACATGAGAATGTGCAGTGACTTAATATCTAACATATTCAGAGATTTGAGTAGGGGTACCGAGTGATGTCTGGGGCCAGAGTTGGATATTGTTCTAATACTGTAGCAGCTTTGTGTTGAGTAATTAGAGGACTAAATGATTTTGGGTAGTAGAACCCCAAGCACAAATACCATAGTTGAGATATGGATAGATGAGGGAGTAATAGATAGTCACCAGGGCAGGGTACAAAATATCTGATCTTAGAAAGAATGCCAACAGTTTTTGAAACTTCTTTGATATATTTAGAATGTGTCCCTGGAAATTCAGCTTGTGGTCAATGAGAATGCCAAGGAATTTGCCATCTAATTTGTTACAAATTTGGGTATTGTTTATTTTGAGATATATTTGATTAGAGGATTTATTGCCAAACAGAACACAGAAAGTTTTGTCAATGTTAAGGGTGAGTTTGTTGGCAGTTAGGTTATCTTGAGATGATTTCGGGGCTTTTTTAGTGTCCCCGCGGCCCGGTCCTCGACCAGGCCTCCACCCCCAGGAAGCAGCCCGTGACAGCTGACTAACACCCAGGTACCTATTTTACTGCTAGATAACAGGGGCATAGGGTGAAAGAAACTCTGCCCATTGTTTCTCGCCGGCGCCTGGGATCGAACCCAGGACCACAGGATCACAAGTCCAGCGTGCTGTCCGCTTGGCCGACCGGCTCCCCGGTCAGTTAGCCAAAGATGGACTTTATTTAGCTCAGTATTTACTGTGGCATTTAGAGCAAGGGGGTCAGGACTGGAGTAAATGAAGGTTGTGTCGTCAGCAAATAGAATTGGTTTAAGGTGTTGGGAGGCATTTGGAAGGTTATTAATGTAGATGAGAAAGAGGAGAGAGCCAAGTATGCTGCCCTGAGGAACACCAATGTTGATGGGTAGGGTGGGAGAAATTGAATTATTCACAGAAACATAATGGAGCCTGTCAGTAAGGTAAGATTTGAGGTATTGCAGGGCGTGTCCTCTGGCTCCATAATGATGTAATTTAAGAAGAAGGTTTGGTGGTTGACATTGTCAAAAGCCTTACACAGGTCCACAAATAGCCCAACAGGGAACTCATTTTTATCAAGAGCTGCATGAATCAAGTTAATCATACTTATAAGTGCATCGTTAATGTTTTTTTGGGTCTGAAGCCAAATTGGCAAGAGCTAAGTATATTGTGTTGGCTAGATAAGAGTAAAGCTGCTTGTAGATTAGTTTTTCAAAAATTTTTGACAAGTTAGGCAGGATTGATATAGGTCTGTAGTTGTTAACATCTGTGAGATCACCACATTTGTGGACAGGGGTTACTCTCGCTTTTTTTAGAATATCTGGAAAGGTTTGGAGTTCAAGTGACTTGTTGAAGAGCAATGCAATAGCAGGGGCTAAAGATCTGAGGCTTTTTTGTAAATTAAAGTTGGTATCTCCTCAAGGGCACTAGACTTGGTTTTAAGGGAAAGGATTATCTCATTGACGTCAGTGGAATTAGTAGGCTTTAGGTACAGAGACTGGACAGTTACCTGTAAGATAGTCCTTAACATCAGTACTGGAAGATGGAATATCATTTGCAAGGGCACCAATGGAAGAGAAGAACTATTGAACTCAATAGCAGAATCAGAGGCTGAAAGCTGACCATCGTTATTGGACAGGAGTGTTGGTTTGTTATTTAAAATCTTCTTTGATCCCAATATTTGTGAAATTGTGCTCCAAGTTTTTTTTAATGTTGCTCTTTATTTGGGTAAATTTATCTTCGTAGTATTTAGTTTTGGCTCGTCTAAAATCTATAGATAATAGCTAATTTGGGATCTAAGCTAAGATCTAATGATCTATGAGCTGAAGGATCTAATGAGTAATTCTTTGAGATTCTTTGGAGACCGTTCTAACCTATACTTCTTCTCAAGGTCATGTTTTTTATTAATGGATTTAAGTATTCCCTTTGTAAGCCAGGGATTGTTAAGCCTTTTGGTTGTGACTTGTTTTGTAAGCATAGGACAGTGGGTGTTATAAAGGCTAAGAGTTTTTGAAGAAAAGATTGCACTGCTAGGTTGATGTCCCCTATGTTACCTAACTCGGACTCCCAGTTGACATTATCAGCAGCAGTTATAAAATTGTCTATAGCAGTTTCATTGTGCAGCCTAAAACTTAACTCCCTTGACTCTAGAGGTGGTTGTTAATGTTAGTTAAGAGAAATGTGGGGTAATGGTCTGTAGTGCTATCGGTGATTATACCTGAAGTAAGGGAGAGGTTATGTTGGTCCAGATGTGATCAAGAGCCGTGGCAGTACTATCAGTGATTCTAGTAGGTCTAGTGATTAAGGGTATGAGGAAGCAGGAATTCATACAGTTGAGGAAGCTAACAGCAGTAGGGTGTTCAGTCTCGCAGAGGTCAATATTAAAGTCCCCTGCGATAATTAGATGGTTTTTGTTCAGTTTGTTATCGAGTATTAGATTTTTAAAGTTTGAGTTGGGACACATTCGGACACATCAGTGTTAGGAATTCTATGGACTGCACCCACAGACAGGACAGACTTGGCACCCTTGACTCTGAAACTGGTGAGGATATACTCCCCACAGCTGTCTCTAGTTCTAATTACTTTTAAGCATGTTAGTTCATGGTGATAGTAAAGAGCAGTACCACCACCTCTCTGAGTTTGACGACAGTTGGGAATTGCCAAGTAGTTAGGCATGTTAAAGAGTCGAGTAGTATCCTCTTTCAACCACGTTTCAGTAAGTATAATAAAAAGAGAATTTGTTGTCAATAGTTTCAATCAAGGCACTAACATCATCGAAGTGTTTACCTAGGGATCTAACGTTCAAGTTGATTACAGAGATATTGTGATTATGTGTTAATACATTGTTTACATCATGTGCTGTAAAATATCTGCAATTTAGATCATTAAAGTGATGATTGTCATAGATAGTGGATAAGAGGTTAAGTTCTGGGTCTATACTTGTCTGCATAAAAGGCTGGTTGCAGGAAAACTTGTTCTTTAATAACATAACACTTTAAGATGCCCATGTATTATCCTACGCACTAAACTACAATACCAATGAATAAATACATAAGGCCCCAGCATGTATAACAGTGAAGGAAGGAAGGAATTATCAATGGAAAGCGCCAAGCCATTACGACTATATAGCACTGGGAAGGGGTCAGGATAAGGATTTGGGATGGGACGGGGGAAAGGAATGGTGCCCCAACCACTTGGACGGTCGGGAATTGAACGCCGATCTGCATGAAGCGAGACTGTCGCTCTACCGTCTAGCCCAAGTGGTTGGGTGTATAACAGTGAACACAACACTATTCCTCACCTACGAGCTCACCATAGCCCGTGCTACTTGGAACTTTGTTCCAGGTAGCGAATCTTTAACAACAACAACATATTCCTCACGTGAGAGGTTCTAGATGTTACTGTTCCGAACG